>PVHY01000730.1:29528-79533 GCA_004024945.1 Uropsilus gracilis | reverse complement strand
CTGAATGAGATGGATAGATTCTTAGAAAGATACAACTCCCCAAAATTAAACAAAGAAGATATAGAGAACTTAAATAAACCAATCACAAGCAGCGAAATTGAAGAAGTCATCAAAACTCTACCTAAAAACAAAAGTTCAGGACCTGATGGCTTTACAAATAAATTTTACCAGACATTCAAAGAAGAAATAATGCCCATGCTACTATAGCTTTTCCCAAAAATTGAGAAAGAAGGAAAACTACCAAACACATTCTACGAAGCAAACATCACACTCATACCAAAACAAAATAAGGACAGCACCAAGAAAGAAAACTATAGACCAATATCTTTAATGAACACAGATGCAAAAATCTTAAACAAAATCCTGGCAAACCAAATCCAACAATGTATTAAAAGCATCATTCACCATGACCAAGTGGGATTTATCCCAGGGGCACAAGGATGGTTTAACATCCGGAAATCAATTAACACAATACACCACATCAACAAAGAGAAAAACAAAAACCACATGATCATATCAATAGATGCAGAGAAAGCATTTGACAAAGTCCAGCATCCATTCATGATAAAAGCCCTTGAAAAATTAGGGATTAAAGGAATTTACCTCTATGGGATCCCATCTTAGAGATCAGAAACTTGTAATTTAAACCTTTTACAAGTTAAGCTCTCTGCCCCCCCCCCCCCCACGGGAGGAACAAACTGGGAGCTGACCTGAGAAATCAGGGGACCCTAGGGGCGTAGCTCCCCGGACCCCAGGTGTAGGAGTGCTGAAGTCATGAACTGCATCATTATTAAGAAAAATATGGGGGCCCAGTCATCAGATTCTTTATTTTAATTAGATTATCTGTGAAAAATCATTGAGATACTAGAAAGAGCTCGAGGCAAAGAAAACTGGAAAAACTAGATAAGCTTTACAGACAAGGAATAACCTTGGGTGACTTGTAACCAACTTAGTTATCCTGATTCCCTAAAAATGATTGCTTAGGAATGTTTAGTAGTATCTAATAATAATCTATTTTCTGTTAAGATATTGATTTCTGTCTTTCATAATATTACCCTCACGTGCTCAATGATATTGCCCTCACACGCTCAATGATAATTGCCCTCACGCGCTCATTCCTGTCTCTCACTGAGATAATGCACTCATGTACTCATGAGATGCCCCTCCTCATGGAATGTTGAAGTAGCTCGTTTAAACAATATAAAAAGCGGCCTGAAAACCTAAAATAAACCAGCAGATTTCATTGCTCACTGAGTTCATGTCTGTGATCATCATTCACCTGCCTGAGTTTTTCCTGTCTACCTGAAGCCTGTACTTAGCGGTCTTCCTTGCACGGCTGGTCCGTGGCATACCTCAACATGAGAAAAGCCATCTATGACAAACCTATGGCAAATATCACCCTAAATGGGGAAAAACTAAAAGCATTCCAGTTGAGATCTGGAACTAGGCAAGGATGTCCACTCCCCCCACTACTCTTTAACATTGTACTGGAAGTTCTAGCTAGGGTGATAAGACAAGAGAAAGATATAAAAGGGATACAAATAGGCAAAGAGGAACTGAAGCTATCATTATATGCTGATGACATGATTCTCTATATAGAAAACCCTAAAACATCCACAAAGACTACTTGAAACAATAAACCAGTTCAATAAGGTAGCTGGATACAACATCAACACACAGAAGTCAGTGGCTTTCCGATATGCAAAAAGTCAAATAGAAGAAGAAATCAGAAAAACCATCCCATTTACCATTGCACCAAAAAAAAAATTTAAATACCTGGGAATAAACCTAACAAAAAACGTGAAAGAATATACAAAGAAAATTTTAGAACGATCCTAAAAGAGATAGAAGACATAAGGAAATGGAAAGACATTCCCTGTTCATGGATAGGAAGAATTAATGTTATCAAAATGACCATCCACCAAAGGCAATCTACAGTATCAATGCAATCCCAATAAAAATCCCAATGACATTTTTTAAAGAGATAGAACAAAAATTAATGAAATTCATATGGAATAACAAAAGACCTTGTACATCAAAAAGCCTTCTGACAAGAAAAAAGAGAATGGAGGTATTACTATTCCAAACTTCAAACTATACTACAAAGTCATAATAATTAAAACATCATGGTATTGGCACAAAAACAGACAGTCAGACCAATGGAACAGAATTGAGTGCACTGAAATAAAACCACACATATATAGTCAACTAATCTTTGACAAAGGAGTGAAAAACTTACCTTGGAACAAGGATAGCCTCCTCAATAAATGGTGCTGGGAAAATTGGACTAAGACATGCAAAAAAAATTAACCAAGAAAACTCCCTTACTCCATGTACAAAAATCAACTCAAAATGGGTAAGAGACTTAGAGGTCAGACCTGAAACCATAGCATACATAGAGGAAAACTTGGGCAAAACTCTCCAGGAATTACAGTTCAGAAATCCCTTTCTAGAAACATCTATAGAAGGTAAAAAAAATGAAGGAAAACATAAACAGATGGGACTACATCAAACTAAAAAGCTTCTGTACAGCAAAAGAGACAACAGAAAAATTAAAAGATGCCCAACCGAATGGGAAAAAAATATTGCCCTCCACATGAATGACAAGGGATTAATAACGAAGATCCACAAGGAACACACACACAACTAAACAAAAGCAAGACAAAAAGCCCAATCAAAAAATGGGGAGATGAACTAAAAAAACACTTCTCCAAAGAGGAAATACAAATGGCCAACAGGCACATGAAAAATTGCTCAACATAGCTAGTAATAAGAGAAATGCAAATCATAACCACAATGTGATACCACCTTACTCCAGTAAGAATGGCCCACATCCAAAGAACGGACATCAAGAATTGCTGGTGAAGATGTGGAGAGAAAGGAACACTACTACACTGCTGGTGGGAATGTAAACTAGTCCAACCACTATGGAAAGCTTGTGGAGGACCCTCAAGTTAATGAAAATGGAACTACCATTTGACCCAGCAATTGCTCTCTTGGGAATTTACCCAAAAAGATACCTCAATGTGGGTAAAAGGGACACCTGTGCTCGGATGTTTACTGCAGCACAATTTATAATTGCAAGGTCATGGAAGCAGCCTAGATGCCCCAAAACAGATGACTGGATGAAAAAAATGTGGTATAGATACACAATGGAATATTACTCATCAATTAAAAATGACAAATTCGACAAATTTATAACAACATGGATGTACTTAGAAGAAATCATATTACCAGAAACAAGTCATAAAGAAAAAGACAGAAACAAAATGGTTTCACTAATATATGGAATATAGTGAAAAAAGAAACAAAAGACTTGAGGAAAAGCAAAGCAAGCTAAGCACCAAACTGAAGTGCACAACTTCGAGCAGGAGGGAAAAGGGGGGGGGGGTGGGGAAGGGAGGGAAGGGTGTGGGGGGGGTAAACCCTTGGAATTACAATGCTGTGAAATTTATATATAAATAAATTAAAATTTAAAAAAATAATAAAAAACATGTAGGCTAAATTCTAGATAGACTTCTGTTAAAAACTAAGACACTTGAAACATGAAAATAAGCTTGAAATGAAAATAAAAAACCTATTTCTCTACTAGTCTTTGGTCTCTTCATTTCTTTCTTTGTTTCCCTTTCAAAATTTAATGCTAGGCACTGAAAACATCTACAGCATTTCCTATATGGCAATCATTTAAATTATTTTCCTAGTGGAGTAAGACTTTTGCTCTAAGAACTTGAGATAGCTTTCCCTAGTTATATGGGAGGACATTCCAAATTTGGGGAGACAGAATACAATAAGTAGCCAATATAATTTCAGGGCAAAAATAAATGTTGAATGAATATGGAAAATCTACACAAAGAGACAAAATGTTAAGCTACTAAAGTTTAGTAACACATAAGCAAAGTCTTAAGATAGCAGGATTTTGCCATAAGGAGTGTATATATAAGGTGTTAGAAATACAGAGATGAATATATACGAAAAAAATTAAAAATTTTAAAGACCGATGATGAACTTAGTGCCTCTTTCTTTGTTGATAAACATCTTGAGTTCAAACACCAGATTCATAGTTCATTTTAATTAGCCCTCTTAATCCTCATAAATATTGCCAGGATTCAGAATAAGTGTGCTATTTATCAAAAAGTTTATTTACAAGGATGAATGGACCTTTATAGAAACCCAAAAGTACTTAATCATATTTGCATTTGTTTTTAAACACATTAATAAAACAACAATAACAAAATAAATACATATTCTTAGGCAAGGATTCTCGAAATCAAGCAACTCAGAAGTTTTTGTAAATTCTTAACTTTTGTACATTTTGCCATTTTGTATTCAACTTTTATTTTTCTCCAGATATTTGGTTTGTCACAGGTTTGTTTTATCCTCTGTACGCAAAATATCATTACTTATGGTCAGAAACATCATTTTGAAGTTGTATCAGGATTCTCAGATGATTATTTTGCTTTGATTGCTCTGCTTAGTCTTCTAATAATGTTAATTTTCTCAAACTGAGAGAATTAGACATGGTTTCTTTCTAAAATTAATCTTTAGAAGTAAGTACATTTCCTATTAGTAAGAGTGATGCCTCTTTATGCTGGTCTAAGCATCACTGTTCTCCCAGCCAGGAGATACAGGATAGCTTCCCACAGCACTGTTTTGTTTTTTTTTTTCCATCAAAAGAGCAGTTTATGACTACACAGTATATTCATGCTTTTCAATCCGTTTAGCTGTTTCTACACATATTTCAAAAAAGAACTGCACCTTCGATAAAACTAGGACAGCCTTCGTTTCTCTAGTATGTATAATGTAACATAAAATTATTCACTCCTCCCTACCATCCCATCCCAGTATCTACTCACCTCTAGTAAATTGCCTTGAAAAAGTGGGCATTCAATAAATTCACGTTGATTTATTGTTCTATTCAGCTGTGCAATATTTGTGATAACCATTCCCTACAGTTCTTGGAGTGCAAAAGGGAAAATGTATCTCTACAGGTTCCTTTGGAGCAATGAGTCTCTCCATCAGAATCATGATTTGCCTTTGAACCAGTCAGAAGAGAGGAAGGACCGTTTTTCCATTTCCATGTCCAGAAAGATGTATTCCTTTTACTCTCCTGAAGTCAGAGAATGAAATCACAGTCAATAGATCGTAGCACATGAACTATTAAGTACATTTTTCTTTGTCCATGGAAATCAATGGAACACAAAAAAACCTACTGTTTGTTCTTCCTTCCTTGGAACAAATGTAATGGATTTAAAACAAAACTAAAAACAAAACAAGACAAAAATTTGCAGTCTGTCTCTGGCTATCAGCAGTATACTAGTATCATTTGTATAAATCCAAATAATCTGAGGCTGTGGTTTGATCAAGGGTGCGGGTTTTAGAATTTAGCAGATGAATCATAGTTTATAGAAAATCTGTCACCCAATGAATAATCCAGATTTTCTAAGGAGAAAATACTAAAATTAGACACGCCTCCAAGGGAAAAGAAAGGCTATATTTTTCTACTTCCTGAAAGGGAGAATACTGTATATATGAGATGGGATTCTTCTTATTCAGATTATTCTATTTTCATTTATTATTCAAACTATTTTTATATAGTCATAAATTAATATGTAGTATATTTTTTACTTTGGGTTATAATTCAATACTATGCAACTAATTTTTTTTGATGCTACTTAAATTGTCACCGTTCTTTTCTCTTTGACTCTCTGTGTTCCTTAGATATCCCTAGACTTTTGTGCTTTGAGTACTACTTTACTTTCTAATACTGCAAAGGGTTCCTGCCAATTGTATACTGTCCCTGAATACCCCAAGAATAAAACTCAATTTTTAATATTTTAAAAATAACTGGGTAGAGTTAAATCTTCTCAGAAGTTCTGGTCTCTGCTTATCTTGAGGTCACCTTGAGAAGTAGTGACTTCTGTGTCACTGAAGCTTAAAATCAGGTCATATATGCACTTTTCCAAGACTGATTCAAAATACTTATAAACTATCACCATATTATATTTAGTCACCTCCCATTTCAAATACCTTCTGTCACCTGAGAGGGGTCCCAGAACAAAACAGACATCATGCTCAATCAGCTTATTTGAAGACTTTGATATAAGATTAATTATGATTAAGAGGATATTAATGAAGATTAGAAAATGCAATGCCTTGGGTCTAGTAAAAGAAGGACACTGCCATTCCTAAATCTTTTAGGGTTAGTAGAAAGGGGTGGTTATCAAAAAGTGGAAAAAATAGATATATTTTGTAAGACTCCTCCACAAAGTATAGTCAACCTATTCTTCTGATCTGTTTCCTTCCACATACTGAAGACTTCCATTAGTAGACCCAAGAGGAAGATAGAATTCAAAGGAGGTGACTGAGGCAAGCATTTCCCTGAGAACAAAGTAGGTGAAGGGGAGAAAGTAGATTGGCTAAGGTCAGATGAATGTTATATTCATTTTTCAGTAACAGATGGACAGGGACACTACCTTTCTGTACCTATCTTCTGCCTAGTTCTCCATAACAACATGACTATTTTCAAACTCAGACTGAGAGTAAGTTCATCCTGTATGCTGAAGAGCATTTTCATATGAGCCTAGGTACCAGAAATTTTACCTTAACAGAAAATCAAAATACATACTACAATACCATAATTATGAAATTATAATCATGCAAAATAATATATTATTTACGATGTGTAATTTAAAAGTTCAAATACCACTGGAATGGTAAACATCAAATCCAGTGTACTGATTATTATTTCTGGTAATGTATAATGGGGAATAGGATAGAAGAGATAAATATGTATTCGTATCTATGTAACTTGCTTTCTTCCCACAAATTTTTAAAAAATATTATTATAAAAAAAAAAACCCTCCTAACTAGGATATACTAGGATATTAGAGAACACCCCCATTTGTAACTTCTATTATTGTATCCAAATTTCAAGTTATCTTAACGTTTTAAAACTTGCAATATTTGTCATATTAATATCTTGTTGTATCCTAATTTGCGTACTAATATCTTGTTGTATCCGAATTTTCTTTTATATATGTTTTAAGCCTGACATAAACTGTATAGTTTAAAATAAATTTTTAAAAAAAGAAACTCAAAATAGCCCGTCAATTCAAGATTGGCATCACCTCAATTACCTCCTACACCCAAAAAACTACAAATGAAGATAGAGAGTTCCTTTAAAATCTTGAAATTCCCAAGCAAAGTTATATTTGAGGTATAAGCAACTGCTCAACTGCTCAATCAGAGATACATTTGAAAATTCTTTTTTTTTTTTTTTTTTGAGGCTAGGTCTTGCTATTTTTACCCGTGGAACCGCAGGCTCTCGTTGCCCGGGGTGCCACAGACTCAAGCAATCCCCAGCCTCAGCTTCCCAGGTAGCTGGGATTACAGGCACGCACCACCAAGCCCAGCTATTTTTTTTTTTTTGGAACTAGGTCTCGCTACGGGCCCCAGGCGGGACTCGAACCACTATCTCTAGCCCCGGCCGCTTCATAGGCTGAAGCTTACAAGCACGAACCACCGTGCCCGGCTGAAAATTCTCTTAAAGTAGAAACATGGACAAGAGTGAGTTTACCAGATTGCCTTACCAATAAGTGTTGGCATGTCATGCTAAATGAGCCTACCAAGGGAAATAAACAATGCTTTTACACAGAAGGATTATCTTTTACACAGAAGGATTTCCAAACACAAAACTACTTTTATCTTCAGAGGTCACTTTCTCAACACTGAAATGCATGTGTCAGTGGGATCCACTGTGATAACCAGTCCACAGCACCACTTTCAGGAAGGAAGGTAGGAAAATAACTGTGGAGAACAGCAGGGAGAATTTTATGTAGACAGAAGGTAATCACTAGAATTTAGCCAAATTGAGTGTGTTCATACTTCTCTTTTTACTGAGTTATGGTTCTACCTAGATTATATAGGACACCTTTCATGCAGGGGTGGTTACTCCTGGACTCTATATTGTGGCCTCTATTTGCTTAGGCAATGTAAATGTTAATAAAATAATATGCAAATAAAATGCTTCCTGTGATCTTGTCATTATGCTGGCCAAGGTCTGAACATTACACTATGAGTAAATGCTATTTTTATCCTTTGTTATAGAATTGACCACTAGTTTAAAATGATCAGTTCGCTGTTAATAAAGGACCCATTATAGAACCCTGGGTTTTCTTAGTGGCTGTCCATAAAGGTCCATGTCAGGAGTAAACCTGCTTTGTAAATAATCATCACTCTGTCCAATGGGCACAAATGCAAGCCAGTTCTGAGTCATTTTAAATAACCTGTTTGCACAGTTAACTTCCCTCCTACTGTGGAAAGGTTACACACTTTCCACTGTAATTTTGAAATTCTTTTTATTCCCTTACTTTTTTCTCATGGGAAAAAATAGATTTTGATGAAGTCCAACAGAAATAAAAGAAAGCAACTCAATTATTGGTCATCATCATTGATCATAGAATAGAAAATTATATTTCATAGGTTATATTTGAGGGAGGCAATTTTAATTGATTTATTATTTCCTAAAGCACAAAGGAGAACTCTGGGAAAGCTAAGCTGTGTCTTTCAGATATCATGTTAAGTCATGAAAAGTTCTCCTGAACTGAAGTGTTGTAGATTAGTTGAAAGGCACAATGAATATATTTTCTTTCAAAATATATATTTTAGTCTTTTCAAGAAATGTTTTAAATACATGTTAAAAACCTGTTCCAATAAATCAATTTTTACAAAAAGAAACTTAACTCCAAAAGGTTCGAAGGCTGCACCTTATTATTTATAAAGTGCAAAACTACATATATGCACTTTTAACACACAACTGCACCACAAAATACCCTCATTTCCTATTTTAAGCATGTTTGTTATTGTGTTCATTTTGTCATCAGAGGCAAAGGAAAGTTTGTAATCTTTGGTTTTACTTACAAGCTTACAATATGCCTCATCATCAGTAATACATATGTATACAGTTATGTTTGGAAGTATGTAAATGTGGTATAATATATTCATTTACTTTTGTTTTGATATTTCTCTTTTCATGCTTCCTATCTTAGTTTCATCAGTTCATCCAGATCTTTATACATAAAAATAAAAGCACATGAACAAGCATATATGAATGCAAGGTGTCTCAAAAAGTCCGAAAGCATTTTAAGCTTTAATAACCTCAGAAGAATAAATACTATGGCATTTTTACGTTTTGGAATTTTAATTATTAGAAAATGTTTACACCACTTCCTTTGGTGAATGTTTAATAACAATAAAATAACTAAACCTAAATTGCTTGATTTGTTATTTTTAAATTAAATTGTTCGATTTGTCATTTTCGAAGGTATTGAATCAAATACGCTTTTATCCACACAAGTCAATCCCCTTACTTCTTCCTATCAGCACAGTTCCCCACTTACATTCTTCACTGCTCATTCTCCGTATTACTGAAACTGTTTAATTTGTGGTTGTCACATATGTGCTTTTCTTTTGGTAAATGCATTTTTCGAGTGGGGTTTATTTCTTTATTTCTGATACAGATTACAACAATTTTACAAGTTATTTCATCATACTTAACTTATACATCACTTAAGTATATTTTCTGCATTGCTTTTTTAAAATGAATTTTTCAAAAATTATTTTATTGTTCATCATTGTGTAAACCTTCTAAACTATTGCACTTTAAAATGTTATGTTTTATTTTACTGTATTATTCAAATTTCAATCTGCCTAGATAAAATGCTAGTTATTTAGCTTAATATGTTAAAAATATCTACCTCTCTGTTTTAAATGTTCCTTGTGATATATCTCACTTTACTGAAATACTAAGAATTTGTGTCTTCTTTTTTCCTCTGGAAAGTTCGTTTTCTTTTTCTTTTTTTTCTCCTCTTTTCTTCCTTTTTTTTTTTTTTAAATAATGCTCCATTGAGTTAGAAGGAATCAGGTTATCAAAACAAATCAGAAAGATAACTATTGGATGATCCCACATTTGTGGGGTGTAGAAAAAACAAACAAAAGACAGGAAAATGGTCAAAGTTAACAAAATGATAACAGAACTAATGCCTGTATTAAAGGGGTGAGGGCAAGATCAGTAGAGGGATCAGCACAAGAGATCATGGTACTTGTACGCTGTTGACATGTTGGTGGGAGAACTTTGGAATATACAACAATATAAGAAAAAATAATCAATAAAAAGAAAAGAAAAGCAGATTAAATTGCAAGAATTGGGAAATAATAGCGATGATAATAGTGTTTAATGGTTACCAAGTTTCTAATTGTGGTGATGAAATTTTGGAGTATGGAATGTGCAGATGCACATGAAATGAAATGAATTTAAATTGCATTTTTTTTTTTTTTGAGACTAGGTCTCGCTATTTTTGCTATTTTTGTAACCACGGCTCAAGCAATTGCCCGGGGTACCAAAGACTCAAGTAATCCCCAGCCTCAGCTTCCCAGGTAGCTGGGATTACAGGCGTGTGCCACCGCGCCCAGCTATTTTTTGGGACTAGGTCTCGCTGTGTTGCCTCGAGCAGGACTCGAACCGTGATGCCTAGCCCCAGCCTCTTCATAGGCTGAAGCTTACAGGCACGCGCCACCGTGCCTAGCTTGAAATTGCAAATATTGTTATATTTTACAATGACACAATTTCTTTTTAATCTCAGAAACAAATAAAAATAATGTTCCATGGACTTATCAATCTGTTGTCTTTCATCATCTTAAACTATGACAAATTTCTCTCTTTTTTAAGGTACTTATTTACGTTATAATGCTTATTCTTCGATCACTACCAATCTATAATTGTTTTATTCTTTTATTCTGATCTCGTATATGTCTAAACTTTGTTTTTATATAACTTTATCTTTTCCTTCTTATAGTTTCTCAAATAGGTCTTAAAAGTTGCTCATATAGCAGTTTGTCCCAAATACCTAGTTTTTTAAAAAATTGCACATTTATGTTTTCATGCTTATTTTTTTTACTTTATTTAACCCTTGTTCTTTACATTGTACAATATTCCCTTGACCTTTTGTAAGTTTGTTATGCTATTTGAAAACTGCAGCTATGTGTCAGATGCATCTGATTTTTTTTAGTCTGTTAGGATTTTTGATATTTTCCATCTTGTCATGCTGGTGTCTGAGTTTTCAGTCCCATAAGTGAGTCAGATGCCTTACCAATTATTTGTCTCTTACCCTTATCTTTACCTCATTTGCAAAATTTTCTTTTTCAGACAATTCTTGAGTCTGTGAGGGAATGGCCAATATAAATCAGACTTGCATTTCTATTTTCCCCTCTACCTGTTTATGATTCAGTTCCTTTATTTGGCTGTTATTTATCATCCAACTATCTGCTTTCCAGCTCCCCAGATTGTCTAGCCATTGTCTGTTTTTTTATTCTCTCCAACAGCATTTACTTCTTAGTTAAAAAATGCTCATTTTAGTGAGGTTTTAGAAGAGAACAGAGATGTACTAATTTTATTCAATTTATGCTTTATTCAAAAATATCTATGCTTGAGTTCACATATTTTTCACTTTTCCGTAAATGAAGTTTTCTTCGTCTTCCTATTAGCAAAATAGCCACATTGCAAACTAAAATTCTTTAATATTTGCATTTTGAATTCATTACTATGTTTTCTTTTATAGGTCATATATACCTAGTTTAACCAAGATTAATGAATTTTTCACAAATATTAATGAATGTTAATATGAATTTTCTATCTTTGTATCTCAGTTAATGTATTTTCTATCTTTGTATCTCAGTTAATGAATTTTTTCACAAATAGTAATTTGCTTCTCAAACCTAATATATAATTTGAAACTTAGCTGTATATTATACCTTTATGCCTGTGAGAGGTCAATTAACATGCCTATGTGACAAAAACACAAAAATGACTTTCATTGGTCTCAACTCTAACTTTTACTTATGCCAACATTAGTGTGTTAGAAAACATTATCTGGCACCATGACTAAAGAGATATTGCACACCCAGTGCTTGTTCAACCTGATAAAATTCATGAATATCACTAAGATGTAGGGAGATAATCTTCTCCCATGTACATACCTACAACTCCCATATGCATAGATTATATCATAGTGATATTTACCAAAAATAATATTTTCCCATAGAGAAAAATTATCTACTTAAAAATAGTTACTTTTTATTGAGCACAAAAAGGAATTTTGATTCAAGTGAATGATATTTGTGTACATTAATCTAGAGCAGAGATATCCTCTGTTGGAGTGTAGGTAATTTTCTTGTATTTCTGGAAAAGGGATTTGAATGTTCTAGTAAAGAAGAGCATAGGGAATAAGAATGACTTGAGCGGAATATATACTATCTATATAAAGGATTAGCCTTCTGTCCCTCTGCCTTTCTTGAATGCCTTTAAGGATGAACGGATTTTTGCTGTTCATATTATTTTAATTAAAAAGTTGTAATCAAGCAAAATACTTCATATTTATTTCATAAAAATAAAAGTAATTGCTCAGTTTTTTAGTTTACATTGCTATGTATGGTTACCAAAACTAGTGGATGCAATGGGTACTATCTAAGCAAAGCATTTTTGAAAAAAAAGTTAGTTAATAGGTATAATGAAATTTTACCATACTATTATCACTTTGAAAATATGTTTTCGGTCTTTATTCACCCACCTATTTTATATACATAAATTTTTCACATTGTTATTAATTCCAAAGGTTAAATACTATACTAATCAGGGGATATTTTTAGACCCCAGGGTCTTGCTGTTCATCTTATATGGCATTGTTAATTACTACTGATACAGTGGTGATGATGCAGTCTTCAGCAAACATAAGCGTCTATACAAAGATAATTGTAATAGTTATGATTTGGAATCTTTTATGTCAGTAATCATTTTTATGTTACTGATCATACAAAGCAACCAATTTAATTCCCTGAGCTCTTTTACATCTAAAGTTCAAAATGCAAAATAAAGTTTACCATTTCTGTGTACTTGTATGAGATTTGTAAAGTAGGGGTTATCAGGGATCCCTACAGCTTCTTTGACTTTTGCTGTATGTGCACAAATTTGTTGGTACTTTTAGTTTTTCTTCAGTAGCATGCCAGTGTTTAGTAATTCTTGTAAGAGGAATTGAAGTATAATAAGAGCAGCAGCAGACTTTATAACCTTCAATTATAGCTAATGTTCTTTGTTATCATGACTCATCTGATACGGTTTTGACTTTCTAATCCTACACCTTCTGGATGCATTGTGTGAATAACAGTCCTCTGGCATCAATCTGATTGCAGTTAGAGATGTAGCCCAGACTTGAACATTCTCCCCAAATCTCAAAATATTTGCAAGCACTTATTTTTCATTTTAAATATGTTTCTGCTTAAGATAGCTACATGACTTTTGATTTTCTGCCACTGATCCAAGATTGAGATAACAACCAACATTTTCTAAATGGTTAGTATCAGACATCACAAAAAGTAGTGCATATAGCCCAAATAGTTAATATTGCTATTCACTATTCCCATTTTTATAGAATTGAAAACTGACCATAATGCTAGTAAAAGGCAGAACCAAGATTGGAACCTGGCTGGAATTAGGATTAGATTTATAGAATACCTAAGAGTGCCTCAAACAATTTGTTATAAAAACAGGATAACCTTTGAGTAATTCACATAAAAATAAAAGTGATACACTTGATTAGATTATTTCAGATATCATTGCTGTAACATCTGTTTGACTCATATGCTTTCTCAAGGGGAAGATAAATGGATGGAACTATAACTATGGAAACTGTTCATGAAAAGTAGTCTAAATTAGTTATGTGCAATCACTATATGTATAAGGCTTATGCATTATTGTATCCCAGTTAAAAAGAATAAAGATTTCTGTCCTATACAAATGCTTATGTATTGATTCAAACACAACTGCTGTGGTATATTCAATTCATCTTATAATTAATTATATGAATAACAGAATCAGTTGTGCGTATGTATTCTTGTGTGTGTGTGTGTGTGTGTGTGATGAATGCTGATATTTTTGCTAATTTTTGTAATCATGGATGTTACAACTACTGACTAAAAATAAAACATCATTTTGATAACATACTGATATACTCAAAATTTTCCAAGGAATGTTTAGAAAGAGAAACCTAATAAAATTTAATTCAAAGTTTTTTGAGTTTGATATTTGAAAGAATATGCAGACAAAAAAATGGTGAACATTGTGACAAAGTGAATATCATGTATTAGAGATCATCTAAAACAAAATAAGTAAAAATATTCTAATTAGTTAAGATCATCTCAACTGCAAAAATAAATAAAAAACTCAAGGACTCAACATGAAAAAATACTTTTTATTATTGTTCCAGAGCAATATCTTGGTGAATATCTCTCAGAATCCATGATTCAGGGGTGCAGATTTTTCCATCTAATGGAATCATTATTTTATACATCTTTACCAATTTCCACTTAAGAAAGGGAAGCAGAAAGGAGTATCAATGTTTGCTTCTTTGTGATCCAGAAGTGAAAGTGGCATACAATATGTCTCTCACTGCATTAACTGTAATTCATGAGTAGCCACAGGAAAGGCTGAGGCTTGTGGTGTAGTTTTACATCCAGGAACAAGCTAGTTTACATTGTCTGGCCCACAAGTCTGTATATTATTTGGAAAATAAATCACTGTCATTCTCCAGAAATATAATAAAAATAGGACACAGGAACACAGCTTTTTTATTCTTGACTGTCCAAATAGGGACAGGAAAATAAAATAAATAAAATATTACATCAATAAAATTGATAAGTTATTGGGTTTTGCATAGTTTTCTATGTTCTAAAAGTTTGGTAGAGCTGTCAAAGCAATTCCTAAACTATGAAACAATTTAATTCCGGAATATTTAATGTTTTAGCAGTTATTCTGAGACAATGGATATTCAAGCAGTAATTACAACTTTTTTTAAAAAATTAAGATTCCCCTAGGTCACCATCAAAACTAGCTATTTTCTAGGAGTGAAGCCATAATATATGCATTTGTCAATTCATCTCAAGTGATATTGACATACATATTTCTACTATATATTTGTAATATATTCTTCCCTACCCTTAAAAGGAATGTCATGATATAAATTATGTTAGCCATTCAAAAACATTTAATATATCACCTGATTTTTGTAGGAAACGCTGTACATGTAGTTGTTTATGTAGCTATCACTACAGTGTGGGGAAAATTATTTTTCTAAAACATATGTTTTAAAATATCAGCCCCTACCTTATGTCTGTTAGTCTAACTCTTACTCTAGGAGATATAAAAAATGAAATGACAAGTTTTATCCGTCATGCTTACAACCTCTTTAAAAAGACACACCTGGAACTGTTAGAGGAAATCAGAACCAGTCATTTGCAACAACACGGATGGAGCTGGAAAGAATAAAGCTCAGCTACATAAGTTGGAAGGAAAAATGACAAATGGAAGATAGCTTCATTCATATGTTGTATATAGGGAACAAAACTAAGGGTAAGACAAAAACAAACCAATTACAAACCCTAAAAAAATCACAATGAAGAATTGAAGTTACCAGAAGGAAAGGAGGAGGGTGGTGAACACAGTATGCAGGGTGCCTAGTGGATTATGGAGGGGAACTTTATTGTGTTGATGATGGGAGTGGTGGGGAACAGATATGCGAAAGAGTGTAATCATATATTTCTGAATCATATTTTGGGATGTAAAATAATGGGGCCTTAATAAAAATTGATACTTTCCAATTTCCCTTGTAGTAACAGTAGTTTTACCAATAGTGCCTCTCAAAGACAGGACAGAGTTCATCGAAAGGTTTTTGTAGTGCTTTTGGTTCAACCATCTCCCTGGTTTTCCTAACATGGTGATCTCGGTGGGCAAATATTCTTTATGACATTGCCATAAGAGCAGTGGGAGTAGCACTCAACCCCAAGAACTCACTTGGGTAGTTCATATGTCATCTTGATAGAGTGTTGTATCACTGAGAATTTGTCACTATTGATGGTAATATTATGCTGTCTAATAAAAAGACCTTACATAATCAGCAATTATATAAATTATGTGGGATAGAAATAATTGACATCTTCTTAAACCCCAGATTAATTATATTAAAAGAACAAGCATTATTTTAGGGGGTGATCTGTACGCTAGGAATGTTTGGAACTGGGGAAACCTAATGAGTAATGTACAGTCATCATCTTCAAGGACAAATGAACACATAAGCAAGAAAAATTGCAATGGAAAGCTAAAGGTATTTTGCAGAAATATTTTCAGCATATTGTGAGGCCTCAAATTGGCAGTAGTTATTTCTGCTTAGGGTTGGTGGATAGTATTTTGACATAGAAAAAAATGTGAGTTTTCCTGATTTTTTTCATCAAAAACACTGATGAGCTTTGTGGCTCAGTTCATCCCTTATTTTGAATAAGTTTAATAACTTTCAATCTAGTTGATGCTATTCTCATTGTCATGTCCTAATTTACAAATGTTTGACTGGGCAAAGTCAGCAGAATCATTTACTAATGGAACTACTGTTCCCACATGGAGTATCCTTAGAATTTGAGCCTGGGCAGTGTACACATGATGATGACATTCTTACCTAACAAGGAATCTCCTCTTAATAGAGTTGCTATTTCTAACACTAAAATATGCATTTAAAAAAAGACAAAAGGGGAACATTTTTCAAAAATAAAAGAAAAAGTTTCCTAATTTAAGTGTGCCAGGGGGTGGATCCAATTTTCATTTTGCATAGAATATTGCTGCAGTAATTATCTTACTATTTAAGAACAAGAATAATTAATGTAGCAATTCTCTAGTTTTATAGTACTCATAGTTCAGAGGTAAAACATTATAATCTTAAGTAAATTATAGGTGTTTAATTATAGTTTACATAAGAGACATGTGCATATTTAAATTATTTTCTTGTTACAAAAATAAATACATGCATGTAATAAGTAAATATATATGTATTTTGCTTTATCAGGAGAAAGTGTAATATGGCAAAAACCATTACTTTAGTATCTGAAAAAACTCTATCAAGCAAAAAGAAACTATATTTCCAAGTCATCTTAAAGTTACCTAATTTTATAGAAAAAAAATTTCTTGGTAATTCTAGAATTTAACTTCCAATATTAGATAGTTGAGTTAAGCTTTTTCAGGGACTTAGACTTTTCTTAGATAATTCCTCTTAATATTTACACCTAGGAAAATAACTAAATTTTTCTTTAGAATTGCCATGATGGAAATATATCATATGTTAAAAAATATCCCCATATCAGATCAGTCTGTTTCAATTTACCAAGTACATCTACATATGCAAGTAATCAGTTCCTCCCTAACTACAACTACCCCTTATGAAGGTGGTAAAATGTAATAGGCAAATATGTTTCCTACCCTCTTGTGAAAATGAATAGAGGGTGGTGAAACTTACAAACACATTAAATTGCAATATAGTTACATCATTTTTCACAAATCAAAATAAAATGAACAAAAACATTTTGTGTTGAGTTCTAACATCTTCGGATTTCTAAATATCAAGCAAATATCCACTTAGCAATGATTAGTTGCAAAATTCCGATTGCTTTCCTCTCTCATTCCTATGCTTTTTTACTTTCGCTTTCTCCTCCTCCTTTATTGATTTCTTTCTTTTTTAAAATGGGTGTATACCTTAAAAAGTAAGTTTTATTTCTGAGGATTGTAACTAAGACATTATTGGGTTTTTAATGCAATATTTATATTTTCTAAGTAATTTGTGTATTAAAATTGTTTAATATAGATTAAGAGAGGGAAAATTAAATTATTTAGAATTTTACTACTAGTGGATTTCCCAGAATTTGTGATTATCAAGTCTGCTACTCAAACAAACAAACAAAAAAAAAAAAAACCAAAAACAAACAAACAAAAAAAGACAAACAAAACAAAACAAAAAGAATGAATGAAAGAAGAAGAAAAAAAAATTAGAGGTGTTGTTCCACCAGTCACCCACAGCACACAGTGAGACCTGAAGCAGAGCTGAGGGAGAAAGCAACACCTGATTTTCTTTCTTCTTTGCTGCACAGTTAAAAAGAACATTTTAATTTTGTTTGTTTCAGCCACCCTTTCTCCCGGCTATTTCCTATGACGAAGACCAAATCTTCAAAATCTGCAAAAACGGCTTACTAATGGAACACATTATTAGGTACTTTTGATGGTCAGATTTAGAAATGAGGTTTTTTTTGTTTCGGTTACAAAAATTACATACCTAGTATCCAAACCACCCTTTCTTAAGCAAGATGTTATCAATCAGCTAGCCTTCTTCAACAGATGCAAAGGCTTGTACTGGTGATATAGTTGAGGATTTCTGATGACACTTATTAGCTTGTAGAGTTAGATTACAGTGTCATATTTTATTTTTAGTCAAAGATACTCATAAAATTTAATCTCTCTGACTACATGACTCACCTCTCCTACTTTTAACATTTGACACTTACTCTGCCTCAATCCCTCTGTCGTCCTTGCTATTTCTTAGACCTTGCTAGCTGTTCTCTCTGCATAGACTATAGTTCCTTCAGATATTCTTTTACTTACTCCCTCAATTCTTCAACCTTGGACTCAAATCGCAGGCGCTCTAAAGGAATTACTCTGATTGTTTAATACTTACCCTGCAAAGACCTCCTTGACCTTGTTGCATGTCTACTTTATTTTTCCATAGTAACTACATCTGAAAATATACTATTTTATGTATACATGTATTATTTAAACCAAGGCTTGCAAATCTACATGTACAGGAAATGGAATTGTGCACATATGGAAGGGTGACTGCCACATAAGTACTGAATAAATTTAAACTGTCTTTGAATAGAATTATCCTTTATTAGCAAAATGGACAACTAATTATCAACTATTGGGCATGCTAGATAAGAGAACAAATATGCATGCTAGAGCTTTGATGATGAGTGCAGTATGTACCCATGACTAGGGGACGAGCTGTCCTTCCTGATAGTGAATAGTCATCATTCAAACCAAAGTTAAATCAATAAAAAAAGAAAAGAAACTTTATGCTTGACAGAGATCATAAGAATAAAAAAGAAAAAAAAAAAGAACTTTTCAGTTAGTTTCTCTGTCCTTATCTGCAAACTTGCAAACTGCCCATACAGGGAATGAATCAACATAATTGTTCATAAAGATGAATATCATCATTTCATTTATTTGATAGCATTTTCAGTCCATTAATCAAATATTTATTATTGCATAGTGAAATAAGCATAGTACGCCAGTCATAAAACTCAATGCATTAATTACTTGTTTGTTGAGCATGTAGAATTGGTTTGTTTTGCACCTCAATTGGTTTGTTCAGCACTTCAATTGGTTTCTATGTGCCAAACACTTTATCAAAATTCAATTATGCAACATTAAAACAAACAAAAAAACCAAAAACCTCAGTTTGCAATTCTTTGGAAATTGTCTTATGAATGAGAAACACTGCAAGTAAAATTTTATAAGACTAAGTTGAAAATCTTTTATTATAAGATGATTTAAGCATACCTAACTAAATCAGGCTTTTAATATGCTTCAAAAACTATGAAGTAATATACTAACACTGAAACATTTAATTATCATACTCTATAAACAGATTGATATTTCCCCTATTATCACAGACATTGACTGGATCCTAGAGAAGTCTTTTGCTGGAAAGAATGTAATGTTCAGAGCTGAGATGAACTCATGTTTGTTTGAGTTCAAAAATCCTTCCTTATTACAATGCATACTAAAGTAAATGAAAAATTTTTTTCAATATTCAGAGATATTCTATACATAGACTTTTTTAGTTGGATGCAGAATTGCGATTAAACCTCAAAATTATTTATCCACTCTTCACAGGACTCCTATTACCTTGATGTGTTAGTGAACCTTATGTGTACGTGTAACAGCACAGCACTTAAGTCCAGTGCAGGGTCTACTTAGCAAAGTTCAAAGAAATTAACTTGAATCAAATTAGATAGTATGTTTGCTTGCCTTGAATAATAGCACCATTCTGAGTAAACCCTCGTTTTCTATATTCCTATAAGTCATGCTACACTAACCATTGATAATAAAAGTACTTTTGCTCCAAACTTTCTACTGCTTAATTGATACTAAGGGATAATATTGACGAGCAAATCTTTGAAAGCAAATGTTAGGAACAATATTATATAAAATAATCTATAATAATTATCTTCAATAATTTACTAAAGATCATTTTTAGAAAGCATGTATAATTAATAACTAAGATTGATCAATATATTATCATCCTCTCTGTTGCATATAAAGACATCTTTTTGAAAATAACCAAGATTTTAAAAAGCATTAAATTGGTAACTTCATTTGTGGTGATGACACATTATGCTACATTTTACATTTCAAGTATATCAATATTTTAGCTTAATCTTATTATATTAAATACTGTGTAGATTTACATTACACAGAATGAGTCCCTGAATTTGTAATTTAGAAAAAAACTGAAATAAAATCATTGATATGTCACTAATTTAGTAAATGTTATAAACTGAATTTTGTCTTCCAGTAATTCATACTTGAAGTCCCAAATTCTAGAATACAACATTTGAAGACTGGTCTTTGAAGAGCTAACTGAGGTTAAACTAAACTGTAATTTGTGGTCCTATTCTAATATGACTGGTTTTCTTTTAAGAAGAGACATGAAGGATGGTGTCATGCACTAGGAAGATTCTTAAAGGAGAGAGAGAAAAGGCAGCCATCTTCAAGTCAGAGAGAAATCTCAGGAATAAACCAACTGCTGACACCTTTAATTTGGACATATAGCCTCCAAAATTGGGAGGAAAAAAAATCTTTTTTCACCTACCTTATTTGTGGTATTTTGCTATGTCAGGTTTAGCATACTAACATGGCAAGTAACTTAAGCACTTCATGTATCAATTTTCTCATATATAAAGTAAAATAGTCTCAACTTTCATGGTTTTTATTAAAAGGAAAATATATGTAAATTTTCTGCCATTTGTGAAGCAATTAATAAAAACAAGCAATACAATTAATGTGTGCAAGCTGAATATGTGCATGTATTTAACTTCCAATGCTGTATTCTGTTCAAAATGTCAAGTCAAGTTAGGAATCATTTAACTCTTCTTTTTTATAACTATTTTGTGTGAATAGAATCCCAGAATACCAATTTATTAACATAATAGAGGATGGCCTTAAACTACTCACAGAAGCTCTCTGTGAATTTTACCATTCCATTGACTTGTCAGAACAAACAACAAGTTTGCCATTTCAAGCCAGAGTTCTAGATATGTATCTGTAGTGTGACAAGTATGGAACTAATTAAGTATGAAATTACCTTATATATTTAAAACTGTGTCTGCTCACCTTTAGGCATTTTGGGAATCCACCTAATGAGATATGAGTTTTGCTCCACAGGACAATCACAAAGCTCATTAATGCTCATTAAAACATAAGTAGTATTCAATGGATTCAGCAAAATCTCACTGTATTTTAATGAGTATCTAAATTATCCAATGAAGCAAAACCCTGTCATGAAAAATTCTCATTAATGCAAAAAGAAAAGGCAGGCCAATAAAGTTAGTAAATATTGGAAGTGTGACTACATTATAGACACATCTGTGACAAATAGAAAAAAAAATATTCCCAGAAGTTCATCTCTTAACATTTTAAAATAAATCTGTCTGAAGTGATTTGTTAATGATCTTAAATACCAAAGAGAAGTATTGTACAATTACCAGGATTACTCATCAACAAGGAAATTTTGAATTACTTTTCCCAGTTTGGATTTAAGAGGCTGAAAAATCTTCTACTTTGTACTCTATTTAAATAATGGCAAAGATAGGTATAGACTAAATACTTACTGAGTAAATGAATGGCACTAGCATTCCAGTCTATAAATATATTATCATATAGACTCCAAATTTTTGTGTCTTCTATAAATATTTGAATGTCTACTGTGTGTTTTATATTATACTAGCACAGAAAAAAAGAGTAATTAAAATTGACAGAATACCAACTTCATGAAGATCATATTTCTGAGTGGGGGGAAGAGGCAAAAATTAAATATAAAAATCAAGTCAGTTAATAAAAAGTTATAAAATATTAAAATATATGAAAGGTAGAAATTTTATATATATAACCTATTTTAGAAAATAGAAGCAGCAGACAAATTTCCTAACTCATTGCTTAACTTAGCACTATGCTAATATCAGGACAACACAAAGACATAAAAAGAAAATAAATAAATTTTATTAATATCTTATATAGAGATATGTATATATGCATATACAACTTTCAATAAAATTAGCATGTCAAATCAGACAAAAAAAGAACTGTACACCGTTTCCAAACAGAATCTATATCAGAAATGCAAGACTGAATTAACATTAAAAAATTAATCAATGTATTCACTATCAAGCTAAATCTATCACAACAATCTATCACATCAACAAGCTAAAGAAGAAACTAAAGCTCATATTGACAGATGCAAAAAAGGGTTGGAAAATATCTTATTCCTAGTCTTCCTACATTTCAGTAAGTTTGGAGTAGAGGTAAACTTCTTTTACGTGATAAAGGCTATCTACAAAATCCTCAGCTGATATTATATTTGACAGTGCCAAATTTGAAGCATTTTTACTAAAGTCAGGAAGAAGATAAGCATGGTTGTTTTATCACTATTTTTATAAGATATTAGAAATATTAGTTCACTAAGATAATAAAATAAGTATACAGAATAGAAATAAAAGAAACTGTATTTTTTCATAGGTAACATAATTACCTCTCTTTAGAAATTCTGAAATAACCCAGAAAAGTACTCTTAATATATAACAAGATTTTAGTATGAAAAGGATAATATAAAAATCAATTTATTTCCTTTAACTGCAATGAATAAATGGAATTTGAAAAAAAATACAATACATTTACATTAACATTAAAAAATTAAAAGCTAAATATAAATTTTATACAATAGATAGGACAAGATCCATGTGCAGAAACTTATAAAACAGGTGAACAAAATCAAAGAATAAATAAATGAAGAAAGATTCCATATATATGAATATGAGGATCCAATACTGTTAAATTGTCAATTCTTTCCAATTAACCTAGAGTCATCCAAACAAAAATATCAGCCACTCATTTTGTGATAAGACCAAGGTTTAAAGTTGTATGGAGACACAGAAGACCCAGAATAGTGAAGAAGGAAGTTAACAAATGGTTATAAGTAGTCAGTCAGGGTATCCCAAACTCCAAGTCCATTTATCAGTCTGATTGAGAATCAAAGACCAAGAGGATACCCCCCATTCAATTAAAATATGGAATGTTCAGAACACCAACATAATAGTACAATAGCTAGGACCAAAGGTGGTTTGAGAAAAATTAGTTGGGTGACTTGGGAAAACTCAGTGGGCTCTATAGCCTTGGAGAGCCTTCAGTACCCAATCAATCAGCAGAGACACGATGTAGAGATAGCCAATAGCCGAATCCCCAATCCTAGCCCAATGTACCCATGTGAGCACCTGCTTCTCATCAGTGGATAACTACTTATGATCCCTCTCTGCTCTAAGACATCCCCTGTACCCCCTGCCTATCTATCTATCTATCTATCTATCTATCTATCTATCTATCTATCTATCTATCTATCTATCTATCTATCTATCTATCTATCTATCTATCTATCTATCATCTATCTATCTATAAATCTATTATTTTTCTATAACTCTAGTATCAGCATTGAATTATTTCCTGATCAAAGACAGGACAGAGAAAGAGCCCACCAGTGGTCTTCAGATTCTGAGTCAGCTCCCATAAACCCTAATTCAATAGTCAATACAATACTGGAGGAAAATAAAGACAGAGGATTGGCACTGCATGGCATCATAGCTTATTCTATCATATAGATATATGACGTATATACATATGTATGTGACAATGCAGTATTAACAAAATTATAGGCAAGTAGAACAATAAAATTGATTGGGAATCTCAGAAACTGGTCCACATAAAAATAATCTACTGTAAAACTGAATATGCCATGGAGAAACATATGAATCTGATCTTAATTATCTTCACAGATACTAACTCAGATAAATCAGAGACCTATACATAAAATGCAAATCTATAAAACTTCTATAACAGATAAATGTCATTAAGTATGACATGATTTTTCAGACACATCTCCAAAGAAGAAACCATGAAGGAGATAATTTATAACATAGAATTCATTAAGAACAAAAATTTTAAGAGGGAAGAAGCACAGTGAATTATGGTGGTGGACTACGGGTGATTTGGTGGTGGGTACCCTATGTTAGCAATACCTGATTGGAGCCTGCAATATTATCAAATTGAATATAAATTAATTTATTTAAAAATACATTGTAATGTGTATACATTATAACTCAATAAATTGATTTTAAAAGAGGAAAAACAAGAAAAAATTTTCTCTGAGAAAGGCAATATCAAGAGATTGAGAAATTACAGACTTGGAAAAAATGCAAAAGTTATGACTGATAGTACTATATCTAAAATATACAAAGAATCTTAAAACTCAACAATATAACAAGCATGAAACAACGAATTGACAGAAACTATACCAAATAGGAAACACATAATAGGATACAAATAAGTATATAAAAGATACCTCAACATGTAGGATCAGGCAAATATAAATTAAGATAAATTGTTATCACTAAATATCCTTAAAATACCCAAAATCTGGAACACTGATCACACTAAATCTGGTGAGAAAGTAGGGTATCAGGAACTTTTTTTCATTGCTGATAGGAATGCAAATTTATAAATTCATTTGGAATATAGTCCAGTGGTTTCTTACAAAACCTTTCATTCATTCATACCATGTAGTCATTCCAAAAACCATAGGTTTAGTATTTGTTTAAAAGAGCTGGAAATATTATATGAAACCTTCAAAGAGACACTTAAAACAACCTTATTCATAATTATTAAAATTTGGAGTCAACCAAGATGCTCTTAGGAGAGTGAAAATACTCTTTGACACCATAATGACAAATAAATATCCTTACATATTTGTTTAAGTCTGCAAAATATACAACAAAAGGGAAATTCTGCAAACTGTGAACTATAGGTGATTGTGATGCCAAAATAGATTCACTGGTTTAACAAATGTACAACTCTGGTGGGAATTGTTAATAATGAGGGAGACTATGATGAGGTTAACCAAAAAGAATATCACAAATCTCTTTAAGTTGTGGTTGATTTTGCTGTGAACCTAATGTTTCTCTAAAAATACAGGGTCTTAATTAAAATAATAATTGAAGATCTAAAAACATAGTATATGTGCAGTAAATGAAGAAAAACTAGGGTTGTTATTGAATGAATAGGGGAAAAGTTAGTCCTTAAGAGGACAAGATTGAAGAAAAAACTTTTGCATTTGTTTATTGGGGGTGAACTTTATAGGTAGAGGGAAATGAAAGGATAGATGATCAAAAGTAGTAATTTGAGTGAAGAAGAATCTAAAAGTTTGGCATGAGTGGATTGCAGTGATTGATGAAAAACATGGAGCGGGAAGTTAGAGACACAGTTAGTAATGATGGCAGAGAAGGTCTTTCAGAAATCTTGTAATAGTATCTTAAAATGGTGTCCTTCAAGAGTTTTCAGGGAAGAGTAAAATGACTTTTTGTAATATGCTCTCTCTTATTTTATCTAGAGAGTATGCCATAGTAATTTTAATAAGGATTATAACAATGGAGTTGTTGAAACATGTCTGAAAAGAGAGATAGCAAAATTAAATGATATTAGATGCAATTTGTAATAGAATGGAAGAACCAGAGGATGACCTTGCAGGTTTTAATCGAACCCATTAACCTCCCAAATAAAGTTGTAACATTTTCAAATACAGAATTTTATATGTTTGTCTCAAATAAAATAGAATAAAACTGACATGAGTAAATATTACGTCCAGAATATGAAATAACAGTGAACAGTTTTCATGGGCCCAGTTCCAGTCTCATTCAGAGTGGTTTGCCTGAGTTATCTTATTTTTTAAAATGTTAAAACTCATTTATTCTAATAAATTAAGGTCTTTAATGGAAAGTTGAGTTTTAGAATGTAATTCTAGTTGGAGTTCGTTTAAGTATCTCAATATCATAATGACCAAACGTGTACTCTTTATACCATACTACAAACACAGTTTCCTTTCTTAAAAAATGTTGCTTTCATCTGCCATGTACACTGGAAGTCCTTCTTGATATTCTTCTTCTACATTACCAGTTTTATCCTTCACAAAACTATGATCAAGTTTTGTTGATTCTGTTTCTAACAAATATTCCAAATCTAGTCATTGTTTTCTTTTTCTCGTTCCAATAAGCTACTCAATGGCACACTTTACCCATTTCTCAAATTATTATCTATCTTCTACACACTAAATTGAAATCAGCATTTTACACAGTTGAACTATTATACAAAGAAAGAAGTTTAGGGGCCTGTGTTAAAAGGAACACAAAAACTATTTGAAATAAAATAGAAATATTGGAAATATTTACAGAGAGAAACAACATTAAAAGACATTTCTGAGTAGATAGTTATAGTTTTAAGGGAAATAAGAAGAGTTTGAAGATTAAATTTTGAGAAGACAAATTGGTGGATCAAAGTCCTTGATATGGAGGTGGAGTAGAGACATAACATATAGATAGAATGCTGACCTTAGATAGAAGAGACATGTATTCCAAGAGATTTGAAAGGAAAATTGTAAGAATCAGAACATATTTATGTGGTTTTTAACCCCATGCTATTTGTATTGCAGGTACAAAAGTAAAATTTTTTTTGAGAATTTAGGAAGAGGAATGCATATTTGCAAGCACTTCTCTTCATTTTTGTGACCAGGAATGACCCAGAGCCTAAAAAAAAAAAAAAATGATGCATGAATCTGGATAACTTCAAAATCTATAGTTAATAAAAAATATGTGTAAGGGAATTTCTAGTGGCTTCTAAAAGTTGATACATTAGACATTATTTTAGCACAGATGAATCTTCTCTTGAAGGGTTCATTTTTAACATTTTTTTATACTTCTATTACTCACTGTTTTATAGAATTTAAATGAATTAGACCTCAGCTGGTATCTGCACTTCACAAAAAATAAAGTATAATATAGCAGAGAGGGAGAAATTATTTCTAAAATAACTGGGAGTTCTTATATGACCAAAGTTATATAAATTCCACCAATCAAAATTCTCAAGGAATTTTAGTTTTCATAGTAAATAGAAAAAAAAATTAAAAATCAAGCACAATATATTTGCAACTGGCACACTTCACTGCCAATCTTTCACCAGGAAACTTAGTTATGAAATGTACTACAAAAAAAAATCTGACATACTGAACAAGGTAGTGAAAAGCACTTTCAATTCCTTTAAGATTAAAATACTGTACTTGGATATTTACTGCAGGAGTATTTATAATTGCGAGGCTATGGAAACAACCCAAATGTCCCAAGACAGATGAATGTACGAAAAAGATGTGGTATATATACACAATGGAATGTTACTCATCAATTAAAAATGACAATTTTGATAAATTTTTAACATGGATGTACCTAGAAGAAATCATGTTAGCAAAAGCAAGACAGTAATAAAAGGGCAGAAACCAAATGGTTTCATTAATATATGGGATATAGGAAAAACAAGCAAAAGTCCAAGAAGAAAAGTCAAAACAAGCTAACAACTAAACTAAAGTACACAACTGGAAGTGGGGGTGGGAGATGGGAGGGAGCAGTCAAGGAGGGAAGGTGGTGAGTGGTCCCTGGGGAACACAAAGATGTGTGAGATATATATATATATATACATAATTGTATATAAGCATATATATATGTATATATATAGGAAACGATTAAAATATTTGACAAAGTTCAGCACTATCTTAGAAAAGTCTGTTTGCTAGTACTTAATGTGCTTTATTTTTAATGATGTATAGGGTACATTTGAGAGAGGCAACACCTCATATGAAACATTAGAAAATATATCGTCTGCAATCCTAAAGCCCATAGTAATACTGCTTTTTGTAAACTTGGACTTGACTCTCACTATCTCTGAACTTTAATGTTCTCATGAATAAAATAGTAATGTCTATAATCAGGAACACTGAAACCTTTAAAAAATTGGTTTCTCACTTTTTTTAGATGGCAGAGACTGGCATATATTTAAAGAATTATAGAAAAAGTAAGTAGTCAAGAAAAGGTGGAGATTAAGGAGAAATAATATGTATTTATGTGTAAGATATACTTGAAGCCCAGAAGTGATATACTCTGAAATGTAGCTAATATGCAAAGAAGATACATACAAAACATCCAAATATAAAATCTGCTGATCAAATAATGACAGATTCTATAAGGTAAGGTTAAATAAACAACAGCAACAATTACAAATAATTCTATTGATACTATAAATAGGTATACATTTGTTATTTTTGTTCCCAGTCATTAATTTTTCTATGCCTGTAATCTATTTGTAAACTTTCAACATTTGAAAATCAGTGATGGTGAAATTGCCACCTCATTTTCTTTCCCCACATTCATGTTTTTATAGATGATGCATATATGAAACCATTACAAAGTTTGAGTTAATCTAACTAGAATATGGAGATTCACATATATTTTCTGAATTGTGATATGTTCAAAGAACAAAAACACTACATAGGTACATCTGACATTAGTTAGCCAATAGCATGGTCAAATCTGTTGAACTTCCAGCATGAATGACACAATAGTATTGTATTCAGGTAATTAAGAAAATTCAGGCCAAGAACCACCTCTACTCAGAGGTAAATATGAACATGTTTATGATCTTTGCAGGTATCATGATTTTGAAGAAGCATGAGATAATTTACATTTTAACAGAGAACATCACTGATTTTCATTATGTTGAAATAATAACACAGCTATAGAAACATTCAATACAGTGAAGAGAATCTGGGACATTGAAAGTCCTACCTATTTTATCCCTTTTGTACAAAGGAAAAGAAAATTAAAGACCCTCTCAATATAGGTTTTCCAGGACAATAAGAGTTGCTTAAGAAACTAGAAAACTCTTTAAATATCTATATTTTGTCAAGTGGCTAGGATAGCATCCCAAAACTCAATCATTCTTACAGCTATTACTGATGCATTGGTTACTTTCATAGATAGCTATCCTCTATGTCATAAATTAGTGATGGATTTCTAAGAGGTATTTAAAAATAAAACCAACATTATAAAACATTCCTGATAAAATTTAGTAATCCTATTGATAATTTAGATTTTATGCAAATTTTTTGGCTATTGATTGATGTTTACTGCACTATTTTTAAACAAAGGGAATTTTGGATATAACTAAAATAATGTTTTTGGCAAGACAGCCATTTTAACAATATTAGTTTTTTGTTTGTTTGTTTGTTTGTTTGTTTGTTTGAGACTAGGCCTCACCATGCTGCTCAGGGTAGTCTCAAACCCGCGAATTCAAGTGATTCCTTGCCCCAGCCTCCCAAGTATCTGGGATTACAGGCACGTGCCACCCTGCCTGGAAAGCATGGTGTATTTTATTCATTTCTTTCTCTTTTAACAATGTCTTACAGTTTTCAGTGTATAAGCCTTTCGCATACTTTGTTCACTCCTAGGTATTTTCCCCTTTTGATGTAATTACAAATAGAATAGTTTTCTTAATTTCTCTTTCTTCTCGTTCATTGTTTACAACTAACTTTCTATCCTTCCTCTTTACTGAATTATTTATTGTACCAGTAGCTTTTTAGTGATGTTTTTAGGCTTTTAAAACAGAGGTGAATTTTCTTTTCTAGGTTAGAACCCTTTTATATTTTCCTTCCTAATTGCTTTTGCTAGGATTTTCAAACATATGTTGAAAAGTGGTGTTGAGCATGGACAATTTTATCGTGTTCCTCATTTTACAGGAAAAAGTTTTTAGTTTTTCACCATTGAGTACTTATCAATATTTTATGTTAAAGAATGTTATGTCATCTGGCATTTACTATTTTAAATTGCAGACTAATGTTATCAAAATTTCTTTATAAGTCTAGATCATTTCTGAGGAATTATTTTTTTAAAGGAATGAATACATTCACTGATGATCAGTGTATCAAATAATCAAATGGTTAATTGTATTGCCACAGTTAAGTGTAAAAGTGATCTAATAAAGAGAGGAATGCCCTTACTTGTATTTGTTGGTATTTATGCCAACAAAATTATGTGTCATATCTAGAAAGAGACAATTCAGCAAGCAGGTATACGCATATTATACTTAGAAGTATGTATTAACTGATCAACAAAAGTGATCTCATTGTTAACCACAAACACTAAAAACAATTGTTTTGAATTTTGAAATATTATCTTGAAATATAATTTAACCTTTCTTTCTTGTATATTTTTTAAGGTTAGGAGAATACAGGTTGCAGATACGTTAGTAGAGCACCTCATTTTTAGTTACTGGGAAAATTTCTTTAACCTTTGTTTAAACTGTTTTAGATCCAAACTAATTTCATTTATGGTTTTGGAGAGTTCTGTCATCATTGTAAAAGTGATTGTATACATTGAACTGCAATTACTAAATAACAGCATGATGAGTTGCACAGAGAGAGAGAGAGAGAGAGAGAGAGAGAGAGAGAGAGAGAGAAATACACCATTCTCTGGTTGACTGGCACAATGAAAACTGTAATTCAAGCAAAGAGTAACCTACTACTTGATTCTTTGATTTTATTACCTCTATTCTTCAGCTAATTTACTATGTCCCCATTAAAGGGGTTTAATTTTCATTGAGAATCAAATTAAAGGAATGACCTAGATAAATAATTTTCTTACTGTAACCATCACATGACTTCAGATGATCCTCTTGTTTCTCAATACAAAACAAGGAAAATAGCCATTTGTAGGAGTTAGGTGGAAAATATGTATCCAATTTTAACTTCATTTGGAAATTAGTTTTTTTATTTATATTATATATAATTTATTATATGATATGATATATTATATATTATATTATCTATATTATATTTATATTTATATTATTTAATTTGCTAGACTAACACTTCTCTTTACTACACAGAGAGCTAAATCTCCCTACTTATCAAGATGTTAGTAATAATTAGACAGCATGATTAAAACCATAACAAAAACATTTGTCCTGCTTTTCATCATTCAAATTAATAATTCACAGCACATATTAAACACTTTCTTCAATAGAATAAGCTATGCAAAAGGGGCCAATAAGTAAAGATTTGGAACTTAAGAAGGCACCTGTTCTGGATTTTGTCTTTTAGCTATTTCCACTGTATGTAACCTATTGCCAAATACAAATACATATAGTCCCATGCCAGAGTTGCATACTTCTCTATATTATATGTTCATTTAATCAGGATTTTTGTGATTATGTTTAGAAATAATAATGCTGATAACATATTCAAACAAGAAGGATGTGATTTAAAGACTGTACACATATGCAAATATAAATGGGTGTACACATGCATTCTTATGCATACTTAAATGTGTAATAGTTGCAATATATGTAAGCAATACAGTGTAAAAATTCATTTTGTTTCATATTTAAAGACTACACATATGCAAATATGTATGGGCATACACATGCATTCTTATGCATACTTAAATGTGTAATAGTTGCAATATATGTAAAAATTAATTTTGTTTCATATTGGCATATAAACTAGAACTAAGGAAACCTACTTTTGAAGTGTTTGACAAATGCCCAATATCAAAAATACTGACCACAAATACTAGCAAGTATGTGAACTCTCATTTATTGCTATAAGGGATGGAAAATGTCATTGACACCATGGAACACAGTTTCACATTTTCTTACAAAGCTAAACATTACCTTATAATTCAGATATTGCACTCCTTGATATTTGCTGCAATTTTATTCATAATTGTAAAAACATGAGAGCAACCACGATGGTCTATAGTAGGTGATGAATAAACTCTAGCATATGCATACAATGGGATATTGTTTAATCTAGATATATAATTTAAAGAAATAAGCCATTAAGTTATAAAAGAAACAAAGAAAACTTAAGTGAACATTTCTAAGTGAAATAAGTAAAGTTCACATATGCTCTGATTCCATCTATATGAAATTCTCAGTGAAGACAAAATGACGGAAATGTGAAAAAGTTAATAGTTGCCAGTCATTTAGCAGAAAGGAGGGGTGAATAGGTAGAATACTGAAGAATTTTAAACAATAAAACATATGTGTGTTATACAATGGTAGTAAATGCTTTTTATTATACATTTGTCCAAACTCCTAGTATATACAACAAAAATTAATTATAATGTAAACTAAGAGCTTGGAGTAATAGTGATGTGTCAATGTATAATGAGCAACAATACTGTATTGTAACAAACACACCATTTTGTGGGAGATATTAATGGTGGAAGAGACTAACTGTTCAACATGTGGAGTCACGGAATACATTGAAAACCATTGAAATTCTATTCAATTTTTCTGTGAACATAAAACAGCTAGAAACTCTGTGTGTGTATGTGTGAGAGAGAGAGAGCATATACCTTTGATATTTTTTTTTCTGTGTAAGAGTAACTTTGGTAAGGAACCTATGGAATATCAACAGCCAAAATCATGGACTATTGAATGTTGATTAGTTCTTCAGTTTCCTGAAAGACTTCCAAATATTTCAGCATAATTATCAAATTTTTGCAATATAACTGCAAATCTAGGCAATTAAAGCTTCATGAGAAATGGGCAACAAATGTGTCAAAATTCCAGCTATAGCACAATGAAACATGGTGATGGTTTGCTGGTGACATAGTGGTGAAGGATTTTAGGGTATACAATGATCTAAGATATTAAATATGTATGTGTATATATGTACATATATATATATATCCAGTTATTTTAGTTGCATAAATTAAAGAACAGCTTGCAATTTTGCATTTTTTAAAAGAGTATGTTAGGTTGACCGACTTCCAGGATGGTTGCTCTATTAATATTAGATAAACTGAAACTGAGTACAAATAGGACCAAAACTAACAAGAAGATAAGATGATAGCTAAACCTGGAAACCTCTGGGTTTTCACCTGCATGCAGAATTCCAAGATTACTCAAACAACAATGGCATTAATTTATAAACAAGTAGAGACTGTCATGAGTTACTGAGGCCATGAGTAACCAGTTATCGTACCCCAATTATTGTCCAGGTTCAAAGTTCTAAAACACTTCCAAGATGGTGTCTTCTTGCCACTCCAAACTTGAAGCAGAAGCTTACATGAATTCCAGTTTTTCAGCAAGCTATCCTAGCATCAGAGGTCCAAATTCCAGTTTTCAAACCAAAGGCCCATTACTTAGGTTTCTCATAACTTCCTCCTCCTTGGACGGCCAAATCCCTGGGAACAAACCATTTGGGCAACTGCCTGTTCTGGGTCCAGAGCCTGTGATGGTATGCCTCTCCTTGTCTCTTTTCTGCAGCTTTTGTCCTCTCTTACCAGACTCCACCCACAGTGCTTCTTTCCTTGCTTACCTGCAAGGTGTGTATCATCTGAGCAATTTTCCTTATTGGCATCTCTTCCCAGGTGTACCATTTATCAGCACCAATTACAAAATCTTATTTTTCCTTAGTACTTGTTTTCTAGGTAAATTTCTCAATATAACTTTCTCAGTGAGAATTTACTTTCCAGAGATGTTAAGGGTACCTAAGCTCTTTCTTTATTCCTTTATTTTAATTGCATTAAAAAAAAAAACATACTAAAGACATCATCTCAAAAGTTGGATTATGGGTATATACACAACCCTCCCCAAGGTGAAATTATATTTAATGGGTCACTTTCATTAGAGAGCCAAAAATCTGCTACATCTGGCCATTGCCTTTTCTTTTCTACCACTCAGAAAACACTCACAAGACATCTTTGCTAATGCTGACCATTCTGCTTTGTGTATTGAGACCCTAAAGTGTGCTAATTACCTTGGCTGAAATTCAAAATCTGATCTACTTTGCCAGGAATAAGACAGTGGTCCCTAAGATGCATGGAGAGGAAAAGCTAGCCTTCAGCTTGTTAAGCCACCAGGCTTGCCACTTCATCATAGGAGTCTTTATGTCCCTAAAAGCGAGGAAAGAATAATGGGATTGCTTACAAATTAAAAGAGATGCTGAATAGGCAAGAGCAGAAGCTTCAACTCACTGTGAACAGTGTTGGGAAAATTAGACTGGAAAGTTGCAAATCCAACTGAGGACAACAAAAAATACAATAGTCGCTAATGTGAGAATATTCTTGCATCTATAAGAAATTTTCATTTACGTGTACACATGCATATATATATATATATATATATATATATATATATATATATATATATATTTGCCCTTGCTATTTCTGACACTTTAAAATAATTTTCCATGTTCTCAAAATTTTTGAAGTAATAAATATTCTAATTTTAAGTTTGTCTAGATTGCTAATTTTTAAAAGGAGAAGTTCATATGTCAAAATATGTTCCAAGGTAATGGCTCAATAATTTGCATAACTTTTATTAAATGTAAGAAAACATTTAAGATTTTTACTTTTCCTCATGTAAGTGATTAACCAAATTAATTTGCAAGTTGAGAATTTCTTTTGTGTCTTGCTTCCCCAACAATATATCAATAGCCAAATCCTTACAGCAACTGTTAAAAATTTGAATTTTTAATAAACCTTGCTGCAGGTCTTCATTTACTATAATTTCTGCTAAGAAAATTCAATGAATATTGCAAATGATCATTTTTTATTATTATTCAAAACTGCTCACTAATTTGGCAAAAGGTTTGCCCACATCTGATTTACTTAATACCCAAGTAAAATTAGATAAAATGAAGAGAATTATATATCAGCAAAATGTTTAATTTAGGGCCATGAGGCTGCTGATGTACGCTTTCCAATAGAGTTGGCTTCTGTGGCTTGGCCCAGAGACAGCAAACACCCTATTCTCCTTCCTCCTCTTTTCATCATGCTCCAGGATCAACTCCCTCTCTTTCACTCAGAGCTTTCACCTTAACATGGTTTTGCACATATTTTTCCCCTTCTGGGACAGTTTTCCACTTTGTATTTTATTTTTATAGACAGCCTTAAGCAATAATATAGAAATATTTGTTGGTGGGGAGAGGGGACACAAGGGAATACAGGTAAAGAAATATAGGAAAAATGTGTACTCTATTATCAAAAACATACAATTTGGTAGAAGATAAAATAAACAATAGTAATATAGAAAAAGCTCTATTTAGTTAAGTGCTGAATTATATCATTCAGTATGAAAGCTCTAAAAATTCCAAAATAACACTTTGTCATACTCCTACAGACTTATGTAGAAATAGATTTAAAAGATAATAGATTTATGATCAGTGTTAAAGGATTTGAAATAAATTCTCTTAAAATATGCTACTAACAAATTTATCCCCCAATTAGTCTAAAATATGAAATCAGTCATGGTAATTATTGGTGACCTGAAAGTTATATAATATTTTTATTTTCAGGTCACTTTTTGCTATTGTATATAAGAACATTTTATTTTTTGTACTGAATATATATCATGCAACTTGACTACTTTTTGTATTATTTTAAATATTTTTGATGAATTCTACTTGGTTCTTGAAATATTTAAAGATAACATCTGTGAATAAAGACATTTTGTACATTTTTTCTGTTCAGTTTTTACATGTCTAACCTCTTCTATTTTGATACTTAGCAGCAGTTTCTTTGAGCATAGTGGCTCACTTGGTCATTGTGTTACAATGTGATGTCCATAGGATGGAAAGACTCCAGGTTTCCTGCCCCACTCTAAGGAAGTGTGGAGTTGGGTAAGGAAAAAAAGTTACAAAAAAAAAACAAAAAAAAAAAAAAAAAAAAAAAAAAAAAAAAAAAAAAAAAAAAAAAAAAAAAAAAAAAAAAAAAAAAAAAAAAAAAAAAAAAAAAAAAAAAAAAAGAAGAAAACAAAAGAAAAAAACTGGGAAAAGATTGGAGGGAATAGAGAATAGAAGATAAGGAGTGAGGGAAGAAAGATGACTGAAGGAAGCAGCCACATTTACTTCTTGGCCTTGTACTGTACCAGGAACTTTGAGGGCAAGGAAAAGGAAAGAGATGTTTGAAACAGACTTGGGTGAGAGGTCTGTAGGGAGGCTGACAATGGCAGCTTTTATCTTGATTTCAACTTTGTTCTTTTCCTTCCAGACTTTCCTAGCCCCTTCAACTGCTTTCCCATGGTTTTCCAGCAAAAAGTGCCTTAGACTTGAGGCACATTTTTGGAATCTTAGGGATCCTACTCTGGGCCAGTCCTATTTGATTGGAATGTACTCATGAGAAGATGAGTAACTTTGAGTGTTTAATGGAAACTATTTTAACTATTTTCTTTTCTTTCTATTGTAGACTAAAGTATTAAAGTTCTTTCAATCTACATTTTTATGCACTAGAGTTTATCTTATGGAATAGATGAAAGAACCCATTTAAAGCAGGCAAGTTTGTAGGTTCTGGGGTATCCCTAAGTTTGCCCACTACTAATTGGGTATTCACTTGTATTTACACATAGCCTAGTTCTACTTACTAACAACACTGTAATGAGAGATTTTGCATATAATTCATCAGATGCACAGAAACATTGTTTTATATTATGTTGTTTATTACTCTCTCTGACTGATTTTGTCATCAGAGTAATACTGGTTTCCTAAAATGAGCTGGAATTATTCTCCTTTTGTAAAAATAGAACTTTCATTGGCAGTGGATTTGATTAAACTTCAGTGGATTTGATTTAAATTCAAAATTTCACTTTGGGAGATTTTTAATTTACATTTTAATTTATTTACTATTTACAGACTGTTTAATTTATTCACTCATTGTCAGTGAATTTTGTTAATTTGAGTTTTTAAGGAATTTACCCATTTTGCCTATGGATTGCCAAAATTATATTTGATTGTGCATAGTATTTCCATATTAACATTACAGCTATTGAATCTATTGTGGTACTTTATTTCATTCCTGATATTAGTGCACTGAATCTTTACTTTTATTATCTGTCAGTTACACTAGAGATCTACTGATTTCATTGTTTTTAGAAGAAACAGCTTTTTGTTTCATTAATTTTCAACATATATTTCTGCTTTCAATATTTTTACTTCTGTTGCATATTATTTCATTCTTCTGATAGCTTGGGATACATTTTGATTTTCTTTTTCATGTACTGAGGTAGGTACACAGATTGTTGATTTGAAACTACTCATCTTTACTCAAATGAATATTTAGTGCTATAAATTTCCTTCTTAGCTTTGCTTTAGCTGCATTTCACATGTTTTGAAATTCTGGGTTTTATTTTGATTCACTTCTATGTAATTTTTTATTCCCTTTGAGACTTATTTTTTGATTCATATAAAAAATTAAGTTAATTTTTTTGGGTAATTCTATCATCTACTTTATTTTAATGTCTCATTCTATGAGGTAAAAGTAAATATGAGCTAGTTGGATATGTTCCCCAAATCTATTTGAGCAGGCCAACTGAATCATAGACTATAACACTGTTTAAAGAGTTGGTCTACCACATTGACGATGAGGTACCATTAATAGGGGTGATGTGGTGAAATTGGGATCCATGGCCTCAACTTTGTAACACTGTATTAGGATTGTGTCATTTTGCCCTGGACAGATTCAGAGAAGCAAAGCCAAGGTTTCCCGGGAAAGGGACACAGAGAGGATATTTAGGAAGTAGCTCTTCTGGGAAGCAGGGGGAAGAAAGTTGAAGAGCAGCAAGGAAGCTGGGAGTCCTAGAGCTGCAGCTGCCTTGCATAGCAGCAAACTGGGAAAAACCATAGTTTGGGCTTCTATCCCCAGCCAGGGCCAGCAAGGGGCCCAGGGAAGCATGCTGAGGAAACTTGTGACCTGTGTAAGCTGACTTGGAAACACTTGCTTTAACTTAAAAATTAAAAAGATTGGGATTTGTGTGGAGACCTGAAGAAAACGTGGAGTGCTGCCATTTTCAGCAAGACATGCCTAAAATGATTGTTGTTGACATTTCAAGTGAGGTTTAGTAGTTCAGGTTGCTTCAGGGTTGAAGCAGAAAGAATGATGGAGCTGTGCCTTTTAGAGGCAAATCAACAACACCATCTTTATTTCTTCATTTAATTTAAATCTTCCACTATTAGCTTGAAGGTGGGACAGACACCATCCTCTGACATTTGTGACTGAAAGACCCACATGCAGCTTTTTGGACTTAGAGAATGAACTGTGTGGTAAGATGATCAAAGGAGTCTCTTGTACCCTCAGTAACTATTTTTTAAGTTAATACATTTGGTTTTGCCTCTTTTAATAGTAGTTTTGTCTTGCTACTGTGCTTGTGGGCTGGGGACAAACCTGGGAAGTGGCTGAGTTTAAAGGGCCAACTGCGTCCACTTGTAAGTTTAGTATGTCCTGTTTTGCTTGTTTTGCTACCTGATTTCACCATGTTAAATGAAAGTGTAAGATTCTAATTTATGATTATTTCCCAATTTCCTAGAGGGGAAGACCAAGATATAGTTGGTGTATATTCTATGTATGCCTAGAAACAATTTGACCAGAACAGGGTATAAGGCTGTTTTCCTTTATCCCAACTTATGCATGTAGCTTTAAAATACACATACACACAGACACACACACACACACACACACACACACACACACACACCCCAGTGGCTGGACCAATCTGCATTCCCACTAGCAGTTTATGAGATTTCCTTTTTCTCCCCATCCCTGCTAACACTTGTTGTTGCCATTTTTTTTTTTTAATATGGACCATTCTTACTGGGTAAAATGGTATATCAGTGTGGTTTTAATTTGCATTTCCCTGATTATTAATGATGTGAGGATTCTTTCATATGCCTATTGGCCATCTGTATTTCCTCTTTCATGAAGTGTCTTTTTAGTTCTCCCCATTTTTTGACTGGACTTTTTGCTTTGTGTTTGTTGAATAGTGTGAACTCTTTGTGGATCTTTGTTATCAGACCCTTATCACTTGTCTGGTGATGTTAAGTGATAAGACCCTTATCACTTGTCTGCACATGTTAAGGAAATGGGAGTACCCCAGGTTACACATGATGCTTTATATATAATATATATTATATATAGTTATACATATATTCTATATATATAATTAAAAATCCATCAATAGAGCTGATAGATTGTGTACAGTAGAATGAACTTTACACTGAAAACATTCATTTAATAATATGTGCAGTATATTTAAATAGAGCTTGAAAATATTTTCCAACCCTAAACCAATCAACCTGGAATTTCCTAATTAGCACCAGGAATAGGTCACTTATATGCTTCTGCCCCTTCCCTGAGAGATGGTTGTACCTGGAAAGTCTCTTCTTTTGTTAATAACCTTGGTCAATTCTTTTTGTCTGTAAATACCCTGCATGCATAAGCTATTGTAATATCTTGGTTGTTCTAAAATTCATGACTCCTTTAATAAAGTCAACTGGATTTCTTAAAAGAAAAAAAAAAGGAAACACACACACACACATAAAGAAACACATACAATAAAATAAGAAAGTATCCCCCCATCTCACGACACAAAATCGGAGTAAATCTTCTTTCTACACCTAATTCCCTTAGTATGAATTTCCAATAAAGCTTTACTTGTTTCATTACACCTAGTTTGGACTCTAATAACTCCATTTGGGTTTTCACTGATTAGATAAAAAAATTAAATACATAAACTGAGTTGGCAAAGAAAAAGTAATCAATTTAATAACATACATATGGAAAATTTAGTTGTTTGTAAAAAATCTAAAGAATAACATAACAGGAATAGTATCCTTTCTTTGGTGCCTGGGGCATCAAGGACAGAGAAAGGAGATTTCGCATCACAGAAAAGAATGGGGTGATTTCATTTTTTACTTAGAAAGTAAATATAAAATTCTTAGGTAAAGAGAACATGTTGATTGATAAACATAGATCTGAGTGAGACACCACCTCCCATGCCAACTACATTTATCTAGGCCATGAAAGGGGTGAAGTGATCATTTCTTCCATTAGAAAAGAGTACAACTTAAGACATATTGACCTCTTTCATTGGGGGTGGGGGTAAAGGTGGAGTGATGCTTAACAATTTAGGCACGAATCAAACTTCTTAGCCTTAAGGCTCTCATAACTCTAAAACCAAAATATTTTGCAGTTTTAAATAATGGTAATAGTGGACAACAACAAGTGTTGACATGGATGTGGAAAAAAAAGAACACTCTTACACTGCTGGTGGGAGTGGAAACTGGTCCAGTCACTATGGAAAGCTGTGTGGAAGACCCTCAAGCTACTGAAAATGGAACTACCAATCAGCCCAGCAATCCCACTACCGGGAATCTACCCAAAGGACACGAAAAACTAAGTAAAAAAGATATATGTGCCTGGATGTTTATCACAGTACTATCTACATTGCCAGAATATGGAAAAAACCCAAATGCTCCAAAACCGACAAAAGGCTAAAAAGGATGTGGTTTATATACACAATGGAATATTATTCATCAATCAAAAGAAGATAAACTTATGTCTTTCGCAGAAACATAGTTGGAGGTAGAAGGAAACATGTTAGTGAAAATAAGCCAGAAAGTAAGATAAATATTGGATGGTCTCACTTTTATGAGGAATACTAGGAAAACAAACAAATGAACACGAATACAAAACTGCCAACAGAACTGAAGCTTATATCAAGAGAGGGGGAGGAGAGTAAAATTGAGGCGGGGGGAAGGGCACAAGAGATAAAAATACTTCACAGGTGACAAGGTGATGGGAGAACTTCGGGGTAGACAATGATGATATATATATATATATATATATATATATATATATATATATATATATATATATATATATATATATGATATATATATATACACACACATATATGTGTGTGCATCTGTATGTATGTATGTGTGTATATATGTACAATCAATAAAAAATAAAAATAAATCTTGTTAATAGACCTCCAAAGCTGTCAATGCCTTGGCTGACCCCCCCTTCCCATATTAAGCAGAAATGAGACCTATAGTGGATTAAAAAAAAAAAAAAAAGCCCTATCCAACTAGCTCAACCATTTCTAGCCAATGTCTGTCTAAAACTTATTTTTTTTGAAATGGGTCACATTTTCCTTCTTTTTTGCATGGCTACAATATTTTCATTGAAATTTAAATACAGTAACACAAAATGTATATCTGAATTTTATATCATCCCTTTAAAGTTTTGATTTTTTTTCTTCTTTGCAAGGAATTAAGTAAATTGTGAAACAGTTTCAACACTCTTGCCTTTTAAAGTATGTTGTCAGTGTTGGATTCAATAAAGTCTTTATATTGCAATAAATTTAGCTGTACGATTATGATGATGATATATCATACCTGGTCTTTGTCTTCAACATCATAGGGCTTTTGAACTCTGTTTTGAACTAAAAAAAAGTCTCCATCTCAGTAGTTTTTAATTTATAGTTTCTTTATAATAACATTTGGTAAGCAGTCACTGGGATAACCTCAAATCATTCTTATTCATGGTTGTGTGTACCTATGCTATGATATAGGTTAAACCTAGTTACTCACTTCTGATAAGGAGAATATGGCAAACATTGGAATGTCACTTCCAAGTTAAAAAAAAAACAAAAACAAATGGAGACTTCTAACTTGTTCACCTCTTTTCCTCTATCTTTATTTTGTATTTTTTAAAAGATTATATAAATAAATTGGAGCAACTAAAATCATTTTTAGACATGAAGTCAAAACAGTTGCCATAGTACATTAGAGTCATACTAAATGCCATATAAAAATATGTAACATACAGATCCTTTCAATGAAACAGTATATCTAAACCTGTATAGGTAAAATATGCAGTCATGTATTTCTCAAAAAGAGTTCAGGAAAAAGAAAAGCTGACTTTATAAATTGAAGTCATGCATATTTCTGTAAAAAAAAAATCAAATGAATTTCAATGAATTCTATAGAAATTCCACAAAGTTTTCTGTAAGAGTAACAATAGAAGAATTTGTAGCTTGACCACAAAGGAACCATATTTCCCATAAAATATAAAGAAGCAGTTGAACCCCTCAAATTCTAATAGAATGAAAAATCTCTATGTAGCAAGCAGATGCTATCTTTTGTATAAAAAAGGAAGGGTGCTTCAAGATGGTCTGGGCATGGGGTGGGGGGTGGGGGAGAAACAAAAGCTAAGAAGGATTAGTTGAAAACCATCAAAAATCATTCTGCCCTGAAAAATAATCAAGAATATTTCAACATTTGTCAAGTTGGATTACAGAGTTGTTACAGTGACTCCTTCTGACTCGAATACTCCCCTCCCCTTTTATTGTACATAAATCTCCATAGCGGTTATCATATGCCATTCCAGTGTCATCTGTTGAGCTTGTGGGAGACAGATAACTTGTCTCTTTGGTTTCATAGGCTTAAAGATTGAGAAGAACAAGTCTGAAGGATGATGCTTCATCCACACATGCATTTAGTTTAGATATCGAGATTCCAGAAATGAACTTATATATGGTATTGTAATGGTATTGTTAGAGGAACAATCCACCCCCTGATTTTTTTTACAGATTCCATTATTTTTCTGTGCTGAAGAGGCCTACAACTCCCCATATGCTCTGAATCTGAATTCCTGAATGGGCCCTCCTGGGAACAAAGGGTAAGTTTCAGTGGCTAAGCATGTGTACTTGTACTCTCTTGCTTTTCTGCCTTTAACTTGTGCTCACACTGCTAGAAAGGGGCATGTAGAGGACAGGCCAACCTTAAGATAACTGCAGCTCCATCTAACACTTTTGATCATAATCTTATAAGAGATTCTGAGTCAAAGGCATTCAATTAACCATTCAGTCAAAAATGCTAATTTGTGGATTAACTTCACTGTATAACTTTGCCTTTACTTCTTTACTCTGCTTTTCAAATTGAAGTTTGTTCCATTTCCTTGAATTTTGATCTCAGAATAAAGTGGGTTGTGTCAAAAATCTTTCTCAAATGCATGTTTGAGAAATGTTCTCCCTTTGTATAGAAGGCAGAGTCCAAAAGAAGATATTCCTATATAATTCTGCCATTCAAAATTCTAGTTTCCATTAGTGCTTTTTTCTAATTCTTACAAGTTTTATTTCACTTTCCTTCAATATTAGTATCTGAACATTCTTAAAGTCTAGTCTCCCTGTATATTTGACTATTTGTGAATATTTTGCTGAAATGAACTCTTTAGAATACAACTAAAACTACAAAAACTTATTTCACAATAAAGAACATGATTGTGTTTGCCCTGTTTAGGCAATGGATTAATTATCAAACAAAGATTACCTTATATGAGGTCAAAAATTAAAATTCCCTGCAAGATACATGGGATTAGAATCAGGCAATATATTGAAGAGATTAGTTCCAGACAGCAATTCCACAATGACTTTTAAGCCTCTGATTTACTGTGACTTTGAAAAAGCAGTCATTTACTTCTCCATTTTTATGGATATGACAGTCTGTGAGACCTTCCCTCTTGTTTTATCCTGGATTTTTATTTATATTTTCTTCATAAAATTTTATAAATCTCTATAAGGCTATTAAAATAAAGGTGCTAATTAACCTTAAGGACAAATGACTTCCAAATGTCTTTCCTGTTTCTATTTTATCTTTTTTCTTAATTTCTAGTAAACCTTTTTCATTTTGTCATTTATTTGAAAGTATATTTTTAAAATAACTTATTGCTTTTAATTTTTATCCCAGTATGTATGTTGATTTTCACCATTTAGCCTGCTATTAGGACAACAGGAAGCAATTTGTCTTTTATAGGCTTTAATTTTTTCATCTGTAAAATGGAGATCAAATTTAAAGTTTCATAAAACTATTAGCAAATCAATTGAAAGAATATATGTAAATATACATTAAAACACAAAGCAGTTTTCAGATATTAACAAAGCTTTTACTAACTCAAAAACATATCTAGAGTGTTTTTATGTTTCTGTTTATACACTGGGACAATTATATGACTAAGAAATAGTCTACACTTACATTAAAATATAGGAAGCAAACACATGTATCAATAATTCATATGTGTTCACTGCTTAAAGATGAAATGACAGTGAAGTTAGTGAATGGTTGAGGGTTTTTGGAATTAAGATAGAGTCAAGAGACATTTAGCAGTTAAAAAAATCAGCTTGATTAACAATTAAAAAGGTAATAGAATAAGAAGTATAAGTTTAAAGAAAAGTATAATTTTATAAATTGGTAAATTAAGGATAGGGCTGATAAATAGATAAAATGGTAAGACAGAATGAGAAATCTCTGTCTATATAATAACACTTGACAATAAAAAAAAAAAGATGAAACCTTGTCTTTTGACCATGTTTTAAAAACATGGATGGAACTGAATGGAATTTGTTAAACAGAATAAATCAAAAGGAGAAACACAAATACCAGGTGATTTTTCTCCTATGTAAAACACAGAGAAGCAAAACACCCCTAGAAATTTGCTGTAAAATTAAGATTACTACAGGGGTATGGGAAGGGGAAGTGAAGTAAAAAAAGAATGAAATGTTCAAAAAGAAAATTATTCATGTACACAACCACAGACTGCTTAAATAATAATATTGTACATAGAAGATAGAGAGTTTTGCTATTATTACATTTAACATTTGTCCAATAGTGTGTTTCATGTAGGTGTTTAGATGGATAATAATGATGTTTTTAATTAGTTCCACATGAGTAGATATTTAGGCTATTTGCAGTCTTAAGCTAATGCAAAAGATGCTATAAAAATTGTGCATATCACATATAGTCTAACAACTTATGTATTCATTATTTCTAGCCTCATTTTGTTTGTTTCTCCAATTTTGCATATATATTTCTAATAATATATATTAATGCTTCTGTTTTTTGTTAGTATCAGGTGGGAGGTTGTTTTTCTATGTCTTTGCATTTTCTTGCTCTTGCTTTATTTTCTTATCTTGTTTTGCTCCATCTTTAAGAGTTCTTTTATCTCTGCATTTATTAAACTCAGTTTTTCTTAATTTACTGAAATTGTTTTACATCTTTGGATATGGGGACTTTATTCTCTCCCAATTGCTTGCTAGAGTTAGAGGCCAGGGCTATAAAATTAACACTTGGTATTGAGACTATAGCCCAATCTTTACCATAGTTATCTAAACTAGAAACAAAAACTAAAAAAGAAATGTGCTGATATTGTGAAGTTTCTTTTATAGATATAGTCACAATTCTTAATCATTATCAGTTGAAGCATAGGTTACTACAGAATACTTAGTAAGTCAAAGGTCTCAGCATTCCTAGATTGATTTTATTATTCATAACCATAGTAGATATGTACCAATATAAAAGACAACTTAAAAAAAAAATCCCATATAGACTAATACTTATCCACTGATGGATGTCTAAGTTGCAAGGGAAAAAAAAATCAGCATTTCACTTTAAATTTGACCCAGTAAAAAGTATTATAATATACCATAATAATAAATCAAAGTCTTCAAAATAGGGGTGGGGCATTGTGGTACATGTCTATAAGCGGCAGTCTAGGAAGCCACGACCAGGACCAGGGATCGCGGTTCAAGTCCCGCTGGGGGCACATAACGAGACCTAGTTCCCAAAAAAAATAGCTGGGCGTGGTGGCACACGCCTGTAATCCCAGCTTCCTGGGAAGCTGAAGCTGGGGATTGCTTGTGTCTATGGTACCACGGACAATGTGAGTCTCCAGTTCCATGGGCAAAAATAGCAATACCTAGTCTCAAAAAAAAAAAAAAAAAAAAAAAAGTCTTCAAAATATTTCACTGAAAAGCATTCAAATGTAAACAAACAGGGTTTTTAATTTGGACAATATCTCTTCTAAATCAAGATGCCTTTCTCATCAACTCCCTTAAATCCCAGTGATATCTGTTTACAGAACAATGAAATGAGAATTTTACTTGAAGCTGACCTCACCTGAATTTAAATAGGGAAGAACAAGTTTTTTCACCCTTCTTTGGTTCACATGTTCAAGTTTGTCTTTGTTGTTGTTTAATAAGGATTTTTTTGAAGCCTAAAAAGAAATACTTACCATTTTAGAAAATGCTTAGAGTTACTTAGCTGTGTGTCTGATAAGGCAGCACATAAATCCAAGCTACTATTGTAGCTAATGGGATCTGTTCTTGCAAGACATCATCTTAGGAACTGCCTTTTTGCTGAAAATGCATGGAGAAGGGGTGTGTGTGTGGACATTTTACTCCAGGTTTAAAAGGAAATAATCAGTATGCAGGTGGCTGCATAGTGGGATAAGCAAATAGGACAAAGTGTAGCACATGATTTTCTGCACAGAATAACACTAAAGAAAAAAGAACCAGATAGCAATCTTTTGTATAAACAGTGTTGTAATGCTTTGGGTTCCTAACTCCTCATGCTTATGTAGGAAAACCAGGGTATGCTTAAAATTAGATTTTTCTCCACAGGAACTTACTACAATGTGGAATTTGAGAAGTATGTAATTTTAACATTTCTATCCCTCTAAATCACCTAAACCAATTCTGAGTCAGTGTTAAGATGTTACCAGCCAAAATAAATCCATTTTCTTTGATGCTGCACCATCGACCCTAAGATCAAAGTCAATTCTTTCTTATCAAAGAGTTTGTCTTAAGCTCAGACTTAATATATACTTTTTTTTATTCAACTCTAAATAAGAAATGAATTTTTAAAAGGAGAAAGTAGGCTTAAAGCAGTGTTGCGTTAGTCACAAAAAATGCTTTATTTCAGGTTTTCTGTATCCCTTTATTCAGCTCAATTTTACCTGCACTTGAAAAATATTTGGCATGCCCCATGGAATTTGGAAAATATGTTGCTTCAAGACTGCGGTTTTACAATGAAATCAGGGTAATTTCAGCTGAGTCTGATTTTCAAAGATAAGTACTTTCTTGAAAAACACTGCAAGATACTACAGCTTGTTTGAGGGAAAAGTGAGAGATGCTGAAATTTATTTCAAAATACCCTCCTGCTTGTATTTGGAAAAAAGTATTAGAAACAACAAAGGTGTTCACTACTGCAGGGTGTTCAGCTGTTTAGCTCTGGATTCAGAGATTCTATTCCCTGTTCTTGTCACCTACCCTAATACTGGGAGGCAGCTGAGTGGCATCCAGGATAACCATATCGCAGGACAAAGGAAAGGAGATGGAGATGGAAGAGTTCCAATTTTAGCCCAGTGGAGTCTGTGAGCTGGTGCCAAAGATAACAGAGTAGCATGAAGGGTTGTATGGGACAGCTGCACTGGCAGGGAGCTACAAAGGCAAAACAAGGAGAGAGGAAAGGGGGGGGGGGGGGGGTGAGTGTGGGGAAAGAGGAGGGAGAGAGATTGAAAAAGAGGAAAGGTAATATCCTGAAATCTATATATTTTAGTGACATGCAGGATTCAGTTTTATATGAGATTGAGGAGGAGTGGTGAGTAGAGAATTTGGATAGAGGAAGAAAGTGGAAGAAAGGGGCTAGACAGTAAAGGAAAATGAAGAGAAGGGCATGGGAAATAGGATAGAGGGCAAAAACTAAAGAAAAGAAGAATGAGTGTAAAAGAAGTGTGAGTGAGAAAATTGAGAGGAAGTAATAAAAATAGTTGCTTCACTAAGTTAAAGGAGTCTATAAGAAAGAAGTAATCAGTAGAAAGTTGATTTTAAAATGAGGTTCTTTCATAAGCAATTGAAGATTTTAACAATCATTTCTTTTATCAGAATTTCTTCCTGGAAATACATCAGTTTCTTTTAAACTGTATCACCTTCTAAGATGGAATTTTAAAAACTAGAAAAGGATTTCCTGCTAAAAAATGAATCAATTCTAACATTATTAGGAAATTTATAGAAAGGGAGGCAGTGATGTGTGTGTGTGTGTGTGTGTGTGTGTATGGGTGTGTGTCTGTGTCTGTGTTCCAATGAGTTGACTGAGTATATTATGCAAATGACCAATTAGGTTAACTGATGAAAAGCTAATAATAGGCAGGTGATCTGCATCCTTGGTTTCACTGGGCATAGATTTTACTCCCACAGGACATATGACAGTCTCTGGAGACATTTTGATGATCATGAATGGGGAATTCAGCTTTAGTGCATAGAAACCAAGATTGCTGCTAAACACATTATAATGCACAAGTCAGCAGAACAAGGAATTACCTGGCTCAATTTACCATCAGCAGCAGAAAGCAGTTTGAGAAAACTTTATGTCGACTTAAAGAGACCTGTGACCACATTTGGGTTTAGCATTTTGCTAGCTGTGTAGCCTAATTATTTGTGTCTCATTTTCCTTACAAAAGGAAGGTCAGAGAAGGAATAATTAAATCTGAATACATATTTTTGAAGATTCTTTAGCACTATATCTGGACTAGAATGGTATATGATAGATATTGTTTTTTTATTTTTTATTTTTTTTTCTTCTAGGGCCTAATCTTAGAGTAAAATAACATAAAATAGTAGGAACTAATGAACAAAAAACACATCTTTTTTTTTCTTCTACTCTGCATGAAAGGTCTATGTTGGAAACAATGTCAAGATTTCAATAGTATATAATACTTATTCAAGTAAATAATAGAAGTAAATATCCATGAATGTTAAAGAGGGGGGATATTCTTATGTAACTATAATAATAAACTATACTTTAAGTTTCTTTAATAGTTATACCTTTTCTATTCAATACCATTTCTCATCATCAAAACCCCTGGCTATGTTCCCTTTTAAAGGACAGTTTCTTATGATGTAGCACACTGTGCTAATCTACTTAGAAGACATCTCCCAATGAACTATAAGCTTGTGGAAATAAAGGAAGACCACCTAAATGTGAACTAGCAGGAGCCATTTATTTAGAGCTTGCTAAAGCAAGGGAATCCATCAACATCATTTGCATTTGGCAGACACTTAAAGGCAGGCAAATGAGCAGGAATGCTTTATATTTAAAAATAAAGGGGGGAGGTGGTGGATGGCAAGTTTTCATGTGTGTTCTGATTGATTTTGTCAGTATTGGGAAGCTGGAGGCAGGTTAAATGGAAACAGAATATCACATGGGAAGTATACCTGACTTTCTCTGGTTGGTTCCAAGTTAAAAGCAGCCTCAAATGTCAGGGATGCTATGTGTAACTGATTAAGTCCAGAACATTTTGAACAAAAAGCTACAGTTTGTAGTTTAACTTTCTAGGCTAGTTGCTGGATGTTGTGAGTCTACTTTAATATGTGATCTGGGTATTGTGAATTTTTGAGAGTCAATCCCTCAAGTTTCTTAAAGATAGAGACCAAGACAAGTTTGCATTGTTCTATTTTCAAAATGGAGCTGAGCGAGTTAAAAAGAAAAATTAATAAAATAAAGCAAGTAAATATTCAACAGTGAGTAAAGGATGTCATTGTTTCCTTATTTATTTTAGAGATAACCAATAAAATAAATATAGAGTTGAAATGGAAAAATAAAATAAATGCAGGTATTTTTATTTCCATAAAAGTCACTTGGATGCAGGGAGAAATACATTCATTTAATGGATGATATTTTCTGCCTGCAGGGAGTTCAAATTTTATTGAAGGACATAGACACGTGAAAAGAAAATCATAGATGTCTGTTCCTGGCCATTTTTTTCTCTTATCTAAAAGAATTTAAAAAGAATTGGGCATTTCATTTAAAAATTTTTTTTAATCATTTCACAATAGACAGCTCAGCAGAATAACTGATTGAAGGGAAACAGAGGGTAAATATTACAATTGCCCTAATTTTTAATTTCTTGGAGAGAGAGTTTAAGTCACATAGTATGAAGGAAGAATCCAAACAGAATCCAGTCTTCTCCCTAAATTAAGGAGATAGTTTATACTAAACAATTCTTCAAGTATTCTGCTGAATCCAGCTAAAAACCTCTAGGAAGCAAGGAGCAGGTCAAACAATCATCAGAGTTCACATGAATTTGGGAATAGTTTATGCTCTCACCAGTCAGACCAAAAAGACCTCACAACCCACACAGGGTTGAATAAAGTGTTCAAACAGTCCTCCATAGTAGTTTGTTTGGAGAGGAGGGAGAGCATAAACTTTGAAAAAAAAAAAAAAAAAAAAAAAAAAAAAAAAAAAAAAAAAAAAAAAAAAAAAAATAA
>PVHY01000730.1:0-29428 GCA_004024945.1 Uropsilus gracilis | reverse complement strand
TAGTCTTTCCCAACAGGCAAAGGATTGTCACATTACCCCACAGAAGACACAAATAGCAAATGAGGGTATGTAAAGTTGCTTAACATCATTTGTCCTTAGGATATGCAATCCAAATGTACAGTCAGGTATAATTAATGACCAATACAATGACTAAAATTAAAAAAGTTTCTCATCCAAGTGTCAGCAATAGTGCAGAGATGGAACCCTAGTACACTAATAGTGAGAATGTAACTGCCACAACCCTTAAGGAAAACATTGTTATCTTCTTGAAATGTTATATATATATATATATAGAGAGAGAGAGAGAGAGAGAGAGAGAGAGAGCCAAAGTAATGATCAGCCATTCTTCAGTTGTAAAGAGAAATAGCCACAAAAATTTAAAGTAAATGTTGATTGAAATATTATCTGCAAACCAACATCCATCAATGGCTACTAACGAGATAATTTGCAATATAGCCATTCAATACGAACTGTACTCAATAATTAAAAGAACCTATTTTGCTACATTTAGCAATACAAAATAATCTGGTGATTGACTTCAGATGCAACTAAAGGAATCATATTAAATATTTTTATATAAAATGTTCAAAATTATAAATTTTATAGAAAATAGTTAAAATTACAAGCTAATTTTGACAGAAAGCATTTCAGTTATATGGAGATATTTTCAAAACAAAAGAAACTTTAGAACGTCAGATATTAAATGTGTGTTCGTGGGAGCTTCCATAACAGTTATGTTATGGACATTTTTACAGAATAAGGAGCTTTAAGACAGTCCTGTAATGAAGTACTGTAAGAAGGACACAACTAGATAAAGTAATAGGAGCAGAATTATTGGCAAATGAATCATGTAGGAGGTCATTGATGGAATAGATTGCAAGTTAAACTTGGGGAAGGAGAACTGTTTCAGTTTGCTTTATGTATTGGTATTGTAATGATACTGACTGATTGAGAGGTACCAGTAGTTGAGATGTATTGACTTATTAACTAAAAAGTAACCACTTGTGTACAAAGGCACTTATAAACAGATTTGTGAGAGGTTAGCATAAATAAATACCTGTCTGTGTCAACTGCCAAGTCCAAATTAAGAAAAAGAAAAAAGAGTTAATGATAGCATACTTCTGAAAAGCAGTATTAATATAGGAAGTGAATTAAGCCAATATTAATTGCTTTGTACTCCAAACCAGTCTCTGAAGCAGTCTCTGAAGCTGTCTCTAGAATTTGACAAAAGTTTCCCTAAAGTTTGCCAGAAGGATATTGCCCTTCCCCCTTTCTTCCCTATGAGCTGGTATCACAGGGATATTCTGAATCCTAACAGTCCCTGGACAAGGCTGATGTGAGCCTAGCAGACTGCTCATATTCCTCTTCTTTTATTGACAATTAAATTATTTGCTTATGTTACTGCAATGGAGTCTATGTTGCCTGGCAGATGCCTGGGTACCCCAGGACCCCCAAACTTTAATATAGTTGGTGCACAAGAAGTTAGTATACAATAGAGAAAGAGAATGAATACAGTTCTAAATGAAGCACCCAAAGGTAACCCATCTTGACTTGGGCAAATGTCCAACTAAACTGGGTTGGCCCAAAGTAGGACCACTGAAACTTGAAAGCTTGCCCTAAGTCTAAATTTTTTTTCAAGGAAGAAAGGGAATGACGGGCTCACCTTAAACAGAGAGAGAATAATCAATTTTAGATTCTGAAGTAGGATGAGTTTGATGATGAAGAAAAAAAGGAGGACAGTGAAGAGGAAAAAAATCTTAATTGATACATGACTGGATTCCATCACTGTCTTGCATATTTTATACTTTCAGAAATTCCCTAAATTATTTTAAAAATAAATAAAACTGATTGCAAACCTTGCTGGTCAACATTCCTCTCATTTACTTCCTTACAAATTCTAACAATAAACATTTAGTCATAATTAGTCTTTAACATATTATTTACCCCTTCCACTTAAATGGCATGTTTGTGTAGGTCAATGTTAGTGATTTTTGTCTGCTCTCAATGTGTCATAAATGCTTCCTTTGGCAAGCATACAAGGAAGTTGACTTGATGTCAACTATCCACTCATTTATCTTTTCTTCCTTATGATCAACATTATTTCTTTTACATCTGCTTGTTGTATACAAAATTTTATACAAAATGTATACAACAGTTTGGTATTGTTTCAATCACTAGGTATTGTTGTCCAATTTAATGAAATTAGAAAGCGTAATGAGCATAGTCTCCACTCCAACAGTCAAAGAATCTGTCACTGAATTTACAACAATATTTGAAATATTACTGCTAAAGTTGGGTAGACAAGTGATAGATTTACTATGGGAAGTGGGTAATTTTAAGATAGAAGAATAAAGTTCATAAGCCATGAAGAAAAAAGTCCGGCAAAGAAATATAAAATGAAATTTTAATATAAAATTTGAAATTTAGAATAACATTTCTGAAGGAGTTGAATGTGGTAGGATTGACTTTATATAGTAACTACTTTTTTGTATGAGTTTGATTTAAGTTGTGGGAAATATATGAAATAAACAATAAAATAAAATCACTTTTTGCATATGCTAAGTATGTTTAGTGAAACTAAATTTATAATTTCAGCAAAATAAACACATTGATGTTATTTTGTTAACTCAGATTTTAAGCAATAGTCCCATTTGAATTATTAATAATAATAAGCAACAGATAATGAACTCTAGTTGAAATTTTCCTCTTCTGAAAGCAACATTTGTATTTGCTTTGCTGAAAAAAAAATACTTTGAATACATCAAAATATAACCTTTTCTATAAATGTATATATAAACATGTCTATCTCATTTTAAAACTGGACCAACTAGTAGACTATGAGAAAAACAAGACAAAATAACAAAATAAAACATAAAACATTTGCCATGGGTTACTGAGAAATTTCAGTCAATAGTGTTTGATTATTTGACTATCCCAGTTAGTTGCTGTTATTCCTGCATTTTGTGTGCAGACTCCATTTTGAAATGGGAAAAAGCCAGTGCATAGCTGTATCTTTGCCCTCATTTTGGTAGCTCTTCCTTGTGCTTTGGATACTATACCTCTTTACTTGTGATATCTGGATTAATAGCTCTGTTCCCAAAGCTAACTGAAATGTTCTCTTGGCAACTTCAATATTCTAAGGGAAACAAGATCCTAGCAATCTATTTGCTGATACTCGTTTACCTTGTCCGTCCACAGTGATGGAAAAAGTGACACAGTATAATCTGTAAGTGACAAATTCCCAGCCAGCTCTGTTTCCCCAGTCCTAACATCACTCAGCAACTCAGACCAAAGAATTTGCTTATGGTGTCTTCTATATATAGACACAGTCCCAACTTTAAACACATTTTGTCAAATCCTAAATGACACAAATGTCCTCAGAATACATATATGAATAGAAAGTCCTAGCAAAATAATGAGAAGAAATGGGTAACTCTCCCAAATCATACTCCCTGATATGTCAGCTTGTCTGAGCTAAATAAAATGAATTGTATTGCCTATAGTCTGTCATTGCCCCATGTAGTGAACACATGCACAAAATCAAAAGATGCTAGGAAAAGCCATCAAATGAAATTCAGAAGAGAAGATAATCAGCAAATTGATAAGAATCAAGCTAGGCAATTAGGTAACATGTATATGATAGGCGAATATAAGACAGTGATAATAGAGTAAGATAACAATAACTGATTAAAGTAAACAAGTTAATATTTTCAGAATAATTTGTATAGCAATGTTACACAAATCTCTGAACTAGAAAAGACAAAGCATCTTCATAATCTAATTACTTCAAAAATTCTATTAACAAAGCAATTTTATCCTGGTGTTTGCATATGTTGTTACTGAGAGCTTCAGTTGCCTTGATGATAAATTCATTAGAGAAAGTAGCTGTTCATTTTTATAAAATGCTTTTTGGGGGTTTGTATAGAAATGAAATACTTTGAATAAAAATGGTGACTATAATATGTTTATATGAAAGAGTCTACATAAACAGTCTACAGAGATAAACAATTAAGTAATCAATTGTTTGATATTTTTAGTGGAATAAAAACACATTAAAAACCTATAAGAATCTAAAATATAAAATACTAAAGAGAAACTGCAGTGTGATTTTACTGACTTGTGGTATTTTAGTTTAGTACTAAAGTTAATCTCAACATGCAGTGTCTTACACATGGTAAGTGTTCAAAAAATTTCACTGAGTCAATAAAAGAAAAAAATGTCCATTTAAGTAGTTAAAAAATTGGATTTATATCATTAGATTTAAATAGGTTCTTATTGTTACTGAATTTCAGAATGCATTTATACTGTCGACCATTTATCCATGTAATTTAAAGGAAGTTGAATCTAAGTTCTTTTTTCTTTCAAAGTTAAACATAAAAATATTGAGGTAGATAATTTTTAAAACTGGAAATCTATAAGGAATATATTCAACATATTACAATTTTAAAGTATTTATTTGTGGTTAAGTGAGTCCAATCTTGATTACATCTTTTGTTTAAGTAAAGATAAAATGATTAAATATCTGGCAAGACTTATAAAGATAAAAGTTTTTTAATGTTGAAATTATTTTAATTACTCACAAATCACACACATTATCAAAAAGCATACTTTTTAAAGAAACTGGATAGGACATTTTAATAAATTTATAAGATTCATTGTCTTAACTTCAAAAAAGGATGGTAAGAAAAAGTTATGTTACACTTTTATCCAAAACAGGTAATTAACATTTCTGAAGAGCAAAGTATTTGCTAAATAATATTCAAGGCACTTTATATATATTAATTCCTAATTCTATTTTTCTTATGTGTGGGTCACATTTCTATTCCTTCATATGTACTCATATTTCACTTACCTTCCACGAAGCTATCATGCTATTATCCCATTTGCCTACCTCCCTAGCATTTGTCCCATAACCCCTTTTTTCTTTGGTAACCAATATATTATTTTGCTAAGTCTGAGATTTATTCCTGTTACATTTTGCCTGTGTATATAATATATACTCCAATGATGAGTGAAACCATCAATATCCATTTTTCACTTTCTTATTTAGCATAATAACCTCAAGATTCATCCATTTTATCACAATATTTCTTATTGTGATAAACATTTTTCAATGTTCTTATTTTTATTTGCTGCATAGTATTCCATTGACTATATATTCCAAAAATTCTATATTAATTTATCTGTTGATAGGCATTTAGATCCGTTCCATGCCTTGGCAATGTAGTCAGTGCTGCTATGAACATAAGGGTGAATGAATCTTTTCATCTTAGAGAATTCATATTTTTAGAATAAGTACGTCATGGAGGTATTGCTGGATCATATGGTGATTCCATTTTTATTTTCTAAAGAAATCCACAGTTTTCCACAGACTGTACAACAATACGCACTCACACAGTGGGTGAGAGTTATTTTTTCATCAACATTTGTTGTTTCCTCAGCAACATTTATTGTTTCCATTCTTTTTGATATGGGTCAATCTCAGAGGAGTGAGGTGATATTTCATTGTGGTTTTGAGTTGAATAATATGTGATGCTGAACCATTTAGCATAAGTCTGTAGGCCATCTGAATAATTTTAGAAAAATGTCTATTCAGGTCTTTTGTCCATTTTTTTGATTGGGTTGCTTGTTTTGTTGGTAGATTATATAAATACTTTGCATATTTTGGAAGTTAGACTCTTGTTAGATGTATAAATGCAAATATTTTTCCCATTCTGAAGGTGGCTCTTCATTTTGTGATAGCTTCTTTTGAGTTACAAAAATCTATTTATTTTGATGTAGTCACTCCTGCCCTGATGATTTTTGCTTTTAGTTTTCTTGCAATTGGAGTTAAAATCCCAACTACATCTTTGTAACAGATATCCTTTAGCAGGCCCACTATGCTTCAAGTATTTTATGGTTTCATTTATTATATTTATTTATTTATCTTCACATGCTATAATTTTTATAACGCTAGTCATTTGCCCCTTATTATAGATCAGTATACAAAAAGCTCTTCACAATACCTGATTCCAGGCAATCTGATTTTTGATACTGTGCAACTATTTTAAATTGCCCTTGGGTTATTAGAGTTTAGGAGGTGGGGAGGAAAGACATCAAAATCTAAGCTCATGTATTTTTAGAAGAGATTATTTTCATATTTTTTAAATTTTCCAATGGACAAAAACTATAAGCTATTTTTTTGGCAAGGCGATTCCTGTATAATGCCTCTATATTTCAATATTCCTATGATATATAATTTGAGGCATTTTAAAAAGCATTATTAAGTAGTATTACTATAATTCAGTTTGAGGCACTGTGATATTTTTCATAGCATCTCTGGGAGACATCATGTGCTCATTAGAAGGGAAATATTCTGACATCAATACCTTTAGGCAGTTTGATAGAGAGTGAAATGCATTTCAATATGAGTTCCATAATATAGACAGTATCATAGCTTCATTTCAAGTTCAGAAAGAATGAACAAGCTCTACTCCTAAATAAAAATAGATATTTATCAAGCTTAAAAATCCATGTTCATTGAAAGCTACAATTTTCAAAAAAAAGGAAAAAAAAAAACAACAGGAAAATAATCTGATTTAATCCAAATAAACACTCCTGTCTGTCACATAACCTTTAATTATAATATGGCAACTGTAATTTCACCTAATTAGAAAAGGTGAATCCAATTTTGAATTGCAAATTATCCCTTTTATAAAAGCTCAAAGTAAAATGTATTCAGACTGACAGACTCAGTCAGTGCAGAGTGAGGTGCCCTATGATGTGACGTTTTTGATTAATCAGTGAGCCATTCCAAAAGGTTCTTATGTGGAACCATTCACTGGTATTAACGCTGGTAGCTATAACTTTCCAATTAAGATTTATATTATAATGCATATGGTTTAGCAATTTAACCCTCTCCTGTTTCCCTGAATCTTTGTTTCCTCATTTGTTAAAAACTGGTATAAATACTCATGTGTCTATGAAATAACAAGGGTTAAATGAAAATAATAGGAAACCAATTTGGCAGTCATTCAGTGCTTTTTAAGTGAATTTAATTACAATTAATTTAACATTGTATGCTTTGGGAAATGCACAATTCTACCACGAATTAGGAAAATATTTATTAAAAAAAGTGTAAGGGTTTTCCAATTTTCAGAGCTATAGATTCATCTCCCTTTGGTGAAAATGTATTTTGGCTCAATAAAAAGAAAATGAGAAAAAAAGAGTTTTAACTTACATCTTTAAAACTATGAGTTATAGCAAATTAATTTTGGCTAAAGAAAATACTGTTTCAAATGTAGATGTAAAATTAAAATGCCAGACTCTAGTCACAATAAGAAATAAATAATTTTTGAGAAAGACTCCACTGTAAAATTTATGTATGACTTTATACACTGAAAAATGTCAGATTTATGATATTAAAAAAATTATCAAGGACTAATATCTTAAAATTAATATCTTTCTATCTGTATCACAATTGGATATACTAAAACTCTTAGACTCTCTGGACAAAAATATGCAAATCAAGGTATTTTTAGAAATAGATACAGAAGTATTTTGTCCATAAACAGAACATAATTTAATTTGACTATTTTGTTTTTATTATATCATTAATCAAATTGTTAAAACACAAACTTTTCTTAGGTTTTGATGTATGAAAATGATGTGGGAAATCAACCTTACGGTTATCATCTTTAACATACCATTTTTATTGCACCTGTCTGTAGTGAGAATAAGATAAAAAAAGAAAGAAAAATAAGATAAACGGCAGTGTTGGTCTAATCCCAGGTTTTCTACCAGTGGTTCCAGGAGAATGAAGGATAGACTTAGACTTTATTAGTGGAATTTAATAATAGTGGAAGCCTATATCAAAATACAGTTCAATATGCTATTTTTCAGATAAGAATTTTTATCTGAAAGATAAAACTTACATAAAGAGAATTACATAAAGCTCTCACCACTGTTATGAAAGCTATGGTGTAGAAAATTTACATCAAGGATTGTGCAATAGGAGTTGTAAACATTTGAAAATTCAGGAGAGTTACAACATTTAAAGTACTCATGTGCATGGATTTAGGCAATGACGAATTTAAACAAATGAAAAACATTGCTTGTAGTTTATTCTCATTCTATAAATAGGAAGTGCTTAAAGGCTCAAACTTGATAAACTAGCAAGAGACTTGTTGAACTGTAACAGAATATTGTGCAGTGATCCAAAGAATCAAAATGATGTTAAAATAAACTGTTCTGGACAGGAATTGAACAAACTCTACTCTCACAACTTCTAGCTAAATTCTCTAGGGAATGCTCTGTAATTTACATAAGAATTATTTTAATAACTACCTATATGAATGGATTGCTTCTGCTCATTCTAAACAGTTAGCAATGAAATTTGAACACACTAAACAAAATCACTCATTTTGAAGTTAGTTTTTTTTGCTTTTTTTTTTTTTTTTGGGGGGGGGGGGGCTATAGCATGAACGTGCTTATAAGCTCCACTAGTAAATGAATGAGTGCACAGCTGTACAATAGGTGAAATAGCAAAATTGTACAATAGATAAAAACAAGGAAAATTTAACCTTCCACTAACAATACCAAACAAGGGTAGATGAAAACCTTAAGATAACCTACACATTTGCTCTATTTTGGAAACACACACACACAATTGATTTGATGTTTCTAGTTATCTGGAAATTATAACAAATTGTTCTAGGATCACATTTATATAGAGAAATAATTATTCTTTAGCATCAATACATTTCAATCTGCCAACCTTACAGAAGTTCATGCTTGCTTATATAAGTAGGGAGTATGATTATTACCATACTATTTTATAAATTGGCAAGTGGGAATAATATCTGGATACACTTTAGCAATCTCAATTTTATTTCAGTTATTTAGTCACTATCTCATTTTAATCAATTCTGCTGTAGAGAATAAAAAAGTCTGAGGAGTATTTTGAAGAGTACTTGTAGTCAAGAGGAAGAAAAATACTGATAGGCGAACTAACTTTCCTGTGAGGGATGCAAATAAATATTTTCCCCAAGGATTAAAGGTTTCTATATGAGTTTTATTCATTTTCTCTCTGCATGTTATACAGGTTATTCCACATAAATGAAGAACAAATTCATAAGTACCAAAAACAGGTACAATTTTCTATCTTAAGGCCTATTTTTAAAAAAAAAATTATTTGATTATTTTTGTACAGGTCTTTCTGAAGTATGCAAATGGATTTTTTAAAGAATACAGAAAAAGTAAGCTAGGTTTTACTTTTCCTCCATGCCCCTATCAAATATAAGGAGATTAAATAAGTTAACTTATCTGAATAGCAGAAGCACTCCTAAAAATATTTTCTGTGTCTCTAAGGCTAACCTTCTTATAAGAGGTCTATATGCAAAGAAGAAGCAGTACGGGTGTAGTGCTGCTGCAAGATTTTTTTATGACATGCTTTCAACAAGTATAAACCTTTCTCATAGCCACAAGGACATAAATGGGCTACAAATTGGAGGTGATGAAATCAAAGGATTATGAGGTGTAAAATGCAAATGTTTATGATTTCTCCTCTGCAGGTGTGATGAATCAGCATAGTAAAATACTCAATATTAAGTTTTACTCAGGTTTTTCTGCTAAGCTAAAGCATCCTCCGATTCAATTTTATGCCTACACAGAATTCCTTTCAAATAACTGTGGCAATCCCCCAAAGTTAATCTTCAATATACAACTACTTTATCTCTTGTTGAGACAGAAGCAGTTGCACATACTTAGGAAGACATAAGCTTCAATGCATCTTTTGTAAACAGTCCCTTAATAAAAACAAAATTATCCAGTAACACATGAAGTGATATAAAACATTTTATCCAAATATACTCAGAAGATTTAGGGAAAAACAGGAAGGAATTATGATCTCCAGAAAGAGTACACACACACACACACACACACACACACACACACACACACACACACACACATATATCTCAAGCTGTACCAAATTTTTCCATACTTGTGCACTGTCATGCAAAGTATTATAATGTGTCTGAGAAAAAAATAAATGTCATAAGCTACCTTCATATTTTTCTAAAATCCCAAATTGGTAGCAGAGGCAATGAATGTTGAAGTTTTTGTAGTAACCTCACAAATACAAGCAAATTCATGGACATCACTAGAAAATTTGAAACAATCAGACAATATTTCAATTGTGATTCTTTCATCTCATCATGCCTTATTCTTCAAATCAAATCTCATGAATAATTTGGAAGTCTGATTTAATACAACCCTGATTTCTAAAATGCAGGACATTAAAACATGTCTATTTTCTAGTTTGTAATATGCCCGGACTAATAAAACAAGGGTACCTAACCAGTGTACTCTTATTGCGTTTTGTTTTTTAAATTTTATTTCAAACTTAAATATCAGATGCATATTGCTTAAATAAAATGTTTATTTTTCAATAATTTCATTTTTAACTAATTCAACAATAAAGAAATTTAAAAAATAACATGAGTGTTTGAATAAAGTATAACTATATGCTTATTACAACAGATTCTGAGGCCTCATACCATAAATTCTGAGATGGAGTTTAGGAATAGTTGATGTGTCTGTTGAATATTAATGTACTGGCATACAAATGATTTCAGATTTGGAAAATAGTATTCTTCATAGTTAAACTTTTTTTACTTCATTCTTTTCTCCTATAGAAATCATCCATAATAAAACTATTTCTGAAAATTTTATTACATTTTAGAGGTGTAATTGTATACTAAAAAATAATGTATATTAGACTATAAAACTGACAAATATTGACATGCATGTGCCCATAAAATCAACAGTGCAATTAAGAAAATGAACATAGACATAATTTCCTTATGTTCTTTTATGGTCTTTTATAATCTACACCTCATACAACTCCACCCTGCCTCCACAGGAAACCATTGATTTGCCTTCTGTTATTTTTATCAACTTACTATACATGTATATTAAGTATATGTGTATATAAATATATATGTGTATATATACACATATACATGCATATGAGTCTATATGTGAGCATAGACATATTATAAAAGTCTGTATTATGTAAATGCAATGTAGATTTGTTACATTATATAAGTGGCATGATGCAGTATGTATACTTTTTAGTCTGACTTCTTTCAATCATCAGGGCAAATAGATTCATGCATGCTATCCTATATACAGTGGTTCATTTCTTTTTACTCTTCAAAATTGTAGACTAACTTCTCACTGCATACATTTCATTGTATAATTATGCTACATTTTAAAAATTAATCTACCCATTGCTTATTTTTTCAAATTTGGTTGATACAACAAAAATTCTGTAAACATTGTGTAAAGTCATTTTAAGCAGATCACTTTTTGAAGGGGTGTGAGGGGAAGGAGATTAATATCTAGGAGTAGAATAACTGGGTCATGTGGTGGATTAGAAAATTAAGAAACTGTCATAGTGTGATTATACCATTATATAAATGGTACATTACTTAAACAATTTTACTATTTATATTCCCATCACAAATGCAAGAGATGTTTAATTCTTATAGATGCCTACCAATATTTAATATTACAGATTGAAAACTCTAGTGCTCCCAAAATTGATAAATTGAAAATCTCCTCCTACAATGTGAAAACATTAGGAAATGATATTTTTAAGGGTAATTTGGTACTGAATAGGATTAGTGCTCTTATAAGTGAGGCTCCAGAGATCTTTCCCATCATCTTTCCACTAAGTAAGGTAACAGTGAGTAGTTAACAGTTCACAATTCTAACGAGTGCCCTTACTACACCTGGCCAGACTGGGACCCTAATCTCAGACATCCATTCTCTAGAATGAGTAGAAACAAACATCTCTTGTTTATAAGCCTTTTTGGTCTATACAACAAGCTTATTATTCTCGTTACAGTCTTTGATTTCTTCCATTCTAGTATACACATATTGCAGTGTAATTGTAAATTTAATTCTCATGTCCTTAGTGGTTAATTATCTTGCACATCTTTTTGAAAATGTGCTTAATTATATTTATATTTCTCCACCTTTGAAATACCATATATTCACATATATTTTATTTTATTCCACACATGAGCCAGGTTATATAAATTATATATTTCATCTTATATATGACAATACTGTACTAGAAAAGGGAAACACTAGTATGAATAAAAGTGCTGTGTTGCCTCCACCCCTTCTCTCCTCTCTTTTTTCTCCAAGCCCATCACATACATGCTAGGACATACACCTTTTCAATCACTCTGTAACCAGTCTGTCACTTTGAAAGCTTAACATTGCTCCCCTGCTTTGCAGCGCTATTCACACCCTGCCTAAATCAATCATAAGAAATCATCTGGTCCACAAAACAGTATCCCTTACATCTGTCAAAAGAACAAGAAAAAGCAGGATGGCATATCTTCGGAAACTCTCCAGTTAAGGTCAAAATCATTCAAAATCACTTGCACTGTCTCTTTATTACTCTTTTTTGAACATGCAAAGTCAGGTGGTTCCAAAAGAGAGAAAAGCTTCCTGCTCACTCCCAAACTATCATATTCAGGTGCGAACAAAACAACACACACACACACACACACACACACACACACACAGTTATCAATTTTATTGTAAACTCACAGAAAACAGTTTAGATAAGAGGTTTAACCCCACCATCCCAATCAGATGAAAAGTGTTATTAAAATAGTACTTAATAGTATGTATATCTATAAAGTAATTTCATTACTGACAAAAGCAGACATCTGTTGTTGCAAATTATCTGGAAAACAATACATAAAAGATAGGTTGCTTGTCTGTGTGGAGAGTTTAAATGAATTTTGGTGAAACAATAGGTGGCCATTGCTCTTTTTAAATAAAATAGTATTCAAATTGTTAATATCTATTTTGTCCAAATGTTTTAAATACTTAATGCCTAGCTAAAGTATGTTGTCCACAGGGTGTGTCTCTGAACAGGTAAATTTCCTTTCAATCTTCCTGTTGCATTTATATTTGGCACAGACTATTTTCTAAGATCCAGAGGAACTGTCATCCCCTCTTTTTGCCATGTCTGTGTGCAAGTCTTTTGACAAAGCTATGTTTTGTGATGTTGACTATAACAGTATGACTACCTCTATAGATGCCTTTTTCTAAATTTTAAACTGGGTCATAATTGTCAATGTGGGGGAAAATATATACAAGTAAACTAGTGAAATTATGAACTTAAATTTTAAAAGTTAAGTTGCATGGTCCTATTTATCTGTTGGTTTCAAAATATCATGGGGGGAAGCATTGGTCTAAAATATCTGCTTTCTATTCTGATTCTGTGTTTAAACATGTATGCATCACTTACATTGAATGTTAACATTAACTTGCTCCAGAACTGCAACATTCAGACACCCAAGTTATAGCTCCCAAGAAAAAGATCCTACCTGAACAGAGGATGGATTGTTGGATCTGAAATCAAACTTGCATTCTACTCATCAGCTGCTACGAGGATGACATATTTATAGTACAATTCTAATTTCTAAATCACACAGTCACAGAATATGCTACAAGAAGTGATAAATATATATAAAAATATTTTTAAATCAGTAAGACTGTTTCCATTTACTGATTAGTTTAAAATTACATGTGTAGGGGAAGGGAAAAAAAGGAAAAAAAATACTTCTATCCAGATAAGATTTCAATTTATATAATCAGACAGGATAGACCAAGTAGTCATGGTTTTATAAAGTCAGTAACAAATTTATTTTAATTTTTAATTATGAAGAGTATCCAGAACATGGTAGACAATAACAATTACCATTGAATTGAACCAAACAGTTGCATGTGTATGTGTGTGCAAAGTGATAAAGTTATATATCTACATTGATTTTCAGATCTCTTCTTTATCAATTACTCATTAAATATTCCTTTCTAAAAAATCCAACATGTTGGTATTTTTATTCAAGATCTGGATGTCTATGATTTTTAATAAAGCTACATAGGGGAGAATTTTGAAGCTATGCATTCAATATATTTTCCATATATTATAAAACACTCAAACCATCCTTTTGAATTTCTCTTCTTGTTTTCAAATTACTGTAATGAGTAATGCAATATTACAGTATACAGATTAAGTTTATTCATTTTTACATGAACAAATTTTGCCCAGTTCCATTTGACTAAGTCCCTGAGATATTGGGTAATGGAAATGGAATGCAAAAATAATTACCATAGGGAAAGTTTTACTTTCATACTACACCATATAATTGTCCATAAAAGTAATTCTCTTGCTACTGATATCAAAAGAAAACTTCAGCACAACACAAAACTTCATGAATAGGCTTTTTCTCTATACATAAAAAATTACAGTGTGACTTTTTTGGGGTTTAAAATTCAGTAATCAATTTTTGCTTAAATATTAAGTGAAATATTAAATTTAGGTTAGAAATGAAATGAAAACCTGACAAAGGTAAGGAAAAAAAAAGAAAAAATTCAAATAAATTATAACTTCATGAGGAATTATTAGAACGGCACCGACCATAGTAAAATTATAACATTGCCTATTTAAACAAAGATATTGTGCTGCAAAATGTTGGGTAAGATAATAAGAGGACGGAATAGAATTTCTGGCTTTTTCTCCTCTTGTACTACTATCATCTTCCAAAATGAGTGTGTCATTTAAATTATGTCCTCAGTATTATATTTACAAATCAACTGCTAATATGATCTCCTAATTTTGCTATCCAGCCTGTATTCACTCTTTGAGCAGCTACATGATTAGACATTTTCTGTGGATTTCTCACTTCATACCTGTATGTGCTCAATTTGAGTCGAACTTTACTCCAGCTTCTGATAGAGAACGAATATAATTTACACACATACACACTTAAATTTAAATATTTAACTTAAAACTTGAAGCTATTTATTCACCAACAAATATGTTTTACAATGTACAACTACATTTTCTTTTTTGCATTCTCCTCCACAAGTATACCATTTTATTCTTTTTCAAAATGAAACAAGAACTAAAAGTTATCATAATATATCTGAGTGCCTAATTCTGTAAAACATTGATTTAATGGCGCAAATTTAATGTAATGGCTCCAACTGTTTGTTCCCTGTATCCTTGCTCACTGTGGGCTTGATCATGAGATACCTTCAGCCAAGATGGTAACAAAAGAAGAGAGAGTCAATATTGGACCCAGGAGAGTCCAATAAAGAAATGTTTTAATGTTTAAAAAAAATGGGACTGCCTCTCTTACATTTTGAAATGTGCCTGTATAATAGCAAACCTGAACCAGTCTGCTTAAACAAGTTATCACAAATTTAATGATCTTGATCTAAAACTACAGAAATTTATCTTAGCAACATGTCCAATATCAGTTGACTGGGCTGAAACCATGGAGTGAGCAGGGCTACACTCTTGTGTTCTGGACAAGGGACTGCTCCAGGTTTTCTGGCTACATCACATTCATGCCTGACTGTGCACTCACTTTGGCTCCTGTTCTCCTAAAACAATTTTCCTGTATTGACATAATGACTATATTAAGGTTCTAACTAGATTGTCCAGAATACTCCTTCAACCTCAAGATCCTAGATTTATTCCCACATGTCAAGTGTTTGTTATGTAAGGTAGCATTCACCAGTTTCAAGGACTAGGTTTTCAAGGACTAGGATCTATTTCTGCACATACATTTTAATATTTAGAAAATTTCCTTCTAATTTCAGTTTGCAAACAATTATTTTTTTTTAATTTTATCAAATAAATTCCTCCAACTATCTACATTGGTCACATGACTGTGAAATTCTATCAGTAATGAATAACATTGATTTTCAAATGGTTAAACATCCTGACATGTTTGGAATAAATATCAATGAATCAAGATGTTTATCCTTTATATATTTATTTGTCATGTTAAAATTTTATTTTGGAACTCTAATTTTTATTTGTAAAAGGCTGTTTTAATTTTCTTTCATATATTTGTCAATTTTAGGCATGAAGGTTTTGCTGTTTAAATTAAGAGGAACTGTTCAGTGTTCTACTTTGCCATTCCACTTCACATGTTTCTTTTTGGGATATTAACTTCCTTTACTTTATTATTTATTGCTAGTATATTAATCTCAGTTTATGTTTCTCTTAATAAATCCACATTTAATCCTTTTATCCTCAGTACTTCCTTTTTTCTATGTATAGAATTTATTTTAGCATTTCCCTTTCTTCTCCATCATTAAAGATACCATTCTGTGGTCTATTGATTTTGATAGTTTCTGCTGAAATGTAACTGTGATTGTTATACTGTTGTTACATATAATGTGTATTTCCCCAGTTTACAAAAATACTCAACACCAATCATTTTAGAAAACTACACCATGAATAAGAAGAAAAATGAAGAAATATCCAGTGATAAAAAGGATAAAGAAACTGAATTAACTAGAACCATCAGTGACTTATATAAATTTCAATGAACAAATTTTCCTTCAATGAACAAAGGAACCTCACCCACCTTGGTAAGAAGAATCCCATCTTACTTCTCCATGAAGAGTGCCCTAGGCTCAGAGTCCAGACACTCTCCAAAGAAAAAATTCTCTTGCACAAATAGCAGCTGGAGATTTTTGAAATGGAAGTGTCCTACTTCCCCCTTCTTCTGATACTTAATAACTATAGATCTTAGAAAAGAAGTGGGAGGAATAATGCAATGAATACACCATACTCACCAGAGAGGTAAAATGCCATAAAGGGAGAGAGAGAAAAACCCAGGGATTACAATTAACTACACCTTACCTGGTGAGTGTTAAATTAACATAGAGCTAGGAAGCAGAAATGAATGCTGATAGCATAGATAAGACCTGTACAATTACTAGAACACTAAAAAAGACTGTGTATACATAGACAAGCTGTATATCATTAAAAAAGACAAGATTATTATTCTCAAACTCACAAAGCAGTCACTAAACTACTAAATTGTGCTTCTTGAAAAGTATTTGCTCAAATACAGAACAGTCCACCAAATTAAAAATTAGTCTCTTGACAATTCAGTTATCTTAAATTAGGTAATATCCACTCAAATGACTATTTTGAATAAGTTTATAACTATAGGTCAATAACTCAAGATTGTTTATTTCCTAGATGATAAAATCTAGATGACAGAGATTCCTTAAACAAATTTATACTCTGGTTATACAATTTTTGAGGGTTTAACACTTAAAACAGTTAAATCTAGAAAAATTACAAAGATAAAGAGATAAGAATAAATACTACATAAATATGTAAAGGAAAAATAAAAATACAAGCATAATATACAGAGATATCCTATGTGCTGATAAATGGGAATGATATATAGGTGCAAATACTGTACTACTTCCTTCCTCTTAGAAAAGGACGATACTGAGATCATTTCATTCTGTTATATTGATATCAGGTGAAAAGGGGCAAAAACCTTCAACCAGGAAGCCACAGGAAAAAAAACAGCATTTTTATAATGCGGTTTCCTCTGCCCAGCTTCTTACCAGATTTATATTACCCATGCACAGCAGTTGCTAAAGTCACAGTGCAATATAAACAACAGGGTTTTATTTATAAGGAAAACTAATGAGGAAAATGAAAAGTCCTTAATGCCACAAGTGGCCAATTATTTTACCCCAAGTGCCATTTAGTCTGAAAATTCCAAATACAAGTCCAAGATATTGACCTGAGGCAGGTACCCTGCACAGCTCAGTCTTTATTTCCCATCTTCTATTTCCTTCTCTCTCCAGTGTTCCGAATTGTGGCTTCTTCAAAACCCTCCACATTTTTTCAACAAATACTAATGCTAACTCAAATTTCCAAATCTTTGGCTTTCTCCCAGGTATCAGCTTTCCAGCTAACTTCCATGCCAATTTGCTATGGCTCCACTCACTTCCTTTACCAGGTCCACCTTCAGCAGTATCTGGCCAAATTCACCAGACGTGACTTCAGCAAACCCTGGTCACCCCCGGCCTGGCATTCTGGTATCCAACTCCACAATGACTTCTTCTCTGCCGGCCACTGTCTGACCATGGCTCCTTACCACCACCCGCTCACTCTTCCAGGGGGCTTCCCCTGGCCAGGCCCTGTGGGCCTGTTCTATCAGTCAGCCATTCTCCTCTCCTCTTGGCATCTCTTGCTCCTTTTTATGTGCCCTTGTGAGCTTCTAGCTTCTGCTCACTAGTCTTTCTTTCAGACCCATCCACCAGAGCAGTATGGTACCCAATACAATTTTCAAATGTGTCACTACCCCTGTATCAATCTTACTGTCATGAACAATCTCTCTGTGTAGTTGTCTCCTCTTGTATCCTGACCTTCTGACTCTAATGACTGTGTTTTCCAGAATCCATTGACATTTCTTCAATACAGGGTCATTTCTACTTTGAGTGAATCCCCACTTATTAGACTGAAACCTGAAAATATTCTCCAGTCACTAAGTTTGGTGTATCTTATGACTGTTAATGTTTCAGGGGCCACTGTACCTCATTGTCTGAAGATCAACATCTCCTTTCATTGTTTCATATAATTTATTGTTTTTAGTTTAAGGTTAGAAGTAAAAACCAATATTTTTTACTCCAACTAACTAGAAACACACACACACACACACTATATATATATATATATATATATATATATTTCATGTATTAAAATACTTATATACATTAAATCAGTTATGCCCAACTATAAATTTTATTTAAAATGAATGTTTGCATGCACCTGTGTATGCATAATTCTAATTGTAACAGCATTTATCTTTGAATAGCACATGTCTATTTCTTTGATTTCAGGATTTTCTACAATAAATGTATACAATTTTTGTGATTATACATTATTGTTCAAAATTAAGTGGTGCAATTGTTTATGCCTTTCTAAGATCTGTTAGCTATATATAGGTGTTAGGCAGAAGAAAACAATTCTAATAGTAGTATAAAAAGTAGGTTTTCTTTTCTTAGTATGTCCTACACTCGAAGAGCTTCCAGCTTGTTAGAAATACTGCTGAACAGGTAGGGTTGAAATAAGTAAATTGATATTCTCTGCTTATTGTCATTTCTTTTCTTGATTCATTGTTGCCAAATGATGTTTAAATACACATGTGTATATTAAAAAATGAATGATGTGGCTAGCAAAATAAAAGTAATTGAAATCAATGGTAGTTGAAAAGATGAATTTGTCTTCTTATTTACCAAAATTAATGTAAATGATGCACATCAGTCCCTAATTAATTGTTGCTGCCATCTTTTACTATTATTAATTTTCATTTCTAAATATTTGGACATCCAGTTTGTATTTTCCATGATGTGAAACAGTCAGTAAGAATTGCTTTTAAAGTGATTACCAATCAATTCAGTCTATTTGACAGAGTGACCATCTATTTTCATTAACAAAACTTTCACTGAGAAGATACTAACCCTTACTCTTATGGATTATCAATAGAGGTGCAGGAATAAAATTTGGTTACTTTCAACAAAACCTGGTACTGTCAATGTCTTATGGATTGGCTTTTCACATGCAATTTGTTTTAGTTTTTCTCACTCAAGCATTCACCTTTAAAAGTGTTATTTCTTTAAGTTACTTGTATTCAAACTAGTGAAGGAACCAAGCATGAAGAAATAATGTCATTATGTCATGGCCAGTTAAAGTGAAAAAAAAAAAAAAAAAAAGTCCTATATAACCAAAAATCAGTATGTTGTATGCAATTACTCCTTTTCAAACAAGTGTGGAAGAGTATGTGCCATTTTCATTGCTAATGAATCCACATTTGCACACAATAATCAAAGTTTTGGACAATTTTAAAGGGCAATTGCTTTGTGTCTGTGGTTTACCTGATAGGGTGGGATTTTCACAGCCTGACCTTACAAAAAATTGCAAACTCAGTGACATCTTTTCCATTAAGACTGTTACTTAATCTATAGTCTCACGCACAATGTGAAGTGGAAATTTGAGACAATTCTCTAGACAATTAAGATTGTTATTTAGGGTTCCAATATTCAGAGAAAAAAAATTTTCTATTTTTTTTTACACGTAGGTGTCTGAATATTAGAAGTTATATAGATGTGTTTTAAGCAATTCTGGGAATATGGGGATAATAACTTCAGTAAGCCTGTCAAATCGATCTTAAATAACATGGGCATGTTTAATCTTTTATTCTATTTTAAATCCTTTAATGTCATTAGCAATGGCATTCTTGATGTTGACATGTTCAGATTCTTGAATTTTGGATTAACACAAGCTTATTATAATCATCAAAAATTGTTTTGATAAAAGTGAGCGAATGACCAGAAAATAAGTGCTTATATACTGAAACCATTAAATGCATTATTGTGTGATCTCTGATTCTCTGTTCCAAAGTTATAATTGCTAAGGCAGGTAAAGGGTACACATGCAAACTAAATACAAATTTAAAAGACCACAATATCAAATTAAAGATTAGAAATGAGAGAATTTCTTGTAAAGAATATTTTTTTCTTGATTCATACATGAAATAAAAATGTTTGTGTATGGTGTCTGCTAGTAAACCAACTTCATTCTTACTTATGCAGTTTTCCAATTTTCCAAGCACCATTTGTAAAAGACTTTCTTTTTCCCATTTTAGTGTCATGGATATTTTATAACATTAGCTGCTAATATAGGCATAGATTTATTTCTAGACTGGCAATAATGCTGCATTGATCATTTATATATTTTTCTGCCTATACTGCATTTTATTAAAATACTTTTCCTTTATAGTAAAGTTTGAAGGAAGGTAGAATGAAACATATTTCTCTCTTTTTTTTTTTTCATAAATGTACTTCAGTAATTTTGTAAGGTTACTTTTGTAGTCCCATATAAATATCAATATTTTATATTCAATTACTTTGGTAAATATTACTGGCATTTTTATGGAAATTGTATCAAACTTGTAGTCACTTTGGGCAGCATAGTCATTTTGATTGTATTAATTTGATTGTACTAATTTTCCCCATCCAAAAGCATAGGATATCCTTTGATCTCTCTATGTTGTTATCCAAATCCTTAATAACATATTACAATTCTCACTGTACAGGCACATTAATGCTACTAGCTTAACATAACAAACTTCATATTTATAACATTAATTTCAACAGATTATGCAGATAAAAAGATATAATTCAATATATATTTCTGTTCACTTCCCCTCCTTTAGTCTATTGTCAGAGTATTATTTTTACACATTATAAATAAATCAACACAGCTTTACAGTCACTTTATGTAGTTGTCTTTTAAATAGGATGGAATACATACTTTTGTATGTAAATTTATACTATATATTAGTATATACATCTAAACTGGAACTCTTCATTTTTCTGTATCTTTAATTATTTAGTGGCATACCATTAAAATCTCCATTTAGGACTCCATTTAGCATATCTTGTAATGTAGGCCTGCTAGTTATGAATTTTCTCATTTTTGTTTATCTCAGAAAGTTTTAATCTCTAATTTGTCTCTCAAGAATAGTTTTATTGGATCTAGAATTCTTGACACACAATCTTTATTTGCACTTTGAATGTGATATTCCACTGCCTTCCAGTTTTCTTTACTTTTGATGGGGGGAAAAAGTGGTGCTCATCTTGTCAAGAATTCTTTAAAGTGATACATTCTTTTGCTGTTTTTCTGCTTTTCTTGCCTTTAGGTTTTGATAGTTTGATATGATGTATGTAGGTGTGAATTCCTTTGAGTTCAAACCATATGGCATTTATTCAGCATCTTGTATATGGAATTAAAATTTTTATCAATTTTTAGACATTTTGTCCATTATGTCCGAAAATCTTCATTCTGCTCCTTCATTTAATTTTTCCTTTGGATTTCCCATCATGTATATGTTATTATGCTAAAGAATATCCCACAATTTTCCCAGACTGTCCATTTTTATACACATCATTTTTTTCTATTTGTCAGAATTGATAGTATTACTGAATTTTCAAGATGAAATTGGTATTTATTTTCAAAAATATTATAGTTATGTTCACAGCTTCCCCACACAATAAATACAAAAATATTTACCTATAATTTCTAATGAAACTTTACATATAATTTTCACTTTAAGCAAGTGTTTAGTTAATTTTGAATGTATTATTATATGGAATCAAGATAAAGTTGCACATTTTTTTCCAAATAAATAATTATATTTACATTATTAATGTGTCATTGAATAATCTAACCTCTTTCATCCAACTGCTGCCAAAAGATATTTGAATATTATAGTCAAACATTTGATATTTCCACATGATACATGACTACACATGCAGGAGTCATTAATTTGGAACTTCATTAAAACCTTGACTATATGTGATGGAATTAAGTTAATAATATAGTTAATAAATCACTAACACAGCATGACTTGAATACCTAATAACACCATGCACTTGATGTATACTATATCTAACCCAGAAACATTATCTAGATTACAAAAATTTTAAATATCACCTGGTAAACTAATATTATGGAAACTGTTGGTTTTCCAGGCTAACCACTCCCTTCTTCCTACACACAAAGGCTATATTTCCTAGCTTTCCTTGTAGGCAGTTGTAGTTACGTTACTACATGTTGCCATATATAATGTGAGTGTTATCATGTACCATTTTTCAGGCATGGTGTAGAAAGTTTTCCATGTGAATTTCTCTACTCTCTTAACCCTCTTAACTTCCTGAAATAAGGCTAATAACATGACACAGAAACCATATTTCAACTGGCACAGATATAGTTAAATTGAGTCTAGAATAATTTCTGATTAGAGAAGCACTATTACTACCATGCCTAGAATTGTCCTGCATTTGCAAGGACAAGCAAGCAATAAACTTCTATTTTTATTTTGCATTACATTCAGTTTTTTTTTTTTGAGACTATTGAAACTTACCTATAAAAAATAAAATGTATGGTCTTGCATGATTAAAAAGCAGACAAGGAAAAAATAATTATAGATTAGAAAGCCAAAGACCTGTTTAATGCAATGGCAAATATTTAGTAAAACTGCCACCTGCAACACATGAAGCTAGTTATTGAACCTATACTTCTACGGAAAACCATTGGAGAAGCCAATTATGCAGAAACCTGAATACTCTTTACTGCTTCTGGTATGGTATTATAAGATAGGAATGAACTCAGACAAACAGTAAATCATTAGAAAACCAAAATAAAATTAATAGTTTACTAGAGAAAACAACTGATTGACCTTAAAGTTTATATGGCTGAAAGTGACTTAACTCCACATTAATTTTTTAACTCCCATTTTAGATCCATGACAAATGTGAAACAAAACATTTAGGCTTCCAATTTAAAACTGCTTTTTCTTTTATCTCATTGTGCTCACCATTAGGTTTGGAAGCACAATAAATTCACTGGTTCAAGAAATAATAAAAATACATAAGAATGATGTCTAAGAGAGAACTTTGAGTGTGTTTCTATTAGCTGGGATTGACTAGTAGGTTTAGTAGTTTATCATAATACGCTCACCCACCCCAGCCTATTACAATGAAAAGAAAATTTTATTACAAGTGAAATCAAAAGTCAGTTCCCCAAATGTCTTTGTTTTATTTATAGAGGAAGCTTGGTTTTACAAGGTGAAACCACCACCAGAAAACAGGATATAAATGCTAACCTATAAACAAACTAGCCCTTCAATATTCACTGTAGAAGTAGATGTAGAAAATCAAGGAGTAACAACCAAGAGACCAATTTTGCAGGTACTGAGAACACTGAGATTTTTCCTTGAGGAAACATTTCAGCTATGATCTAAAAATTTCCTCCAATAGCAGAGTAAGATTCTTTGAATGACTTCCTACAAGTTAGTATTCCATTCATCACTGCAGTTTCAATGTTTTCCTATTTGCCACTTTTCAACTTCATTCATTTTGTATGGGTATCCTTTTCCCAATCTACTGTTGTACCTTGAGCTTGGAAGTATAGATGGGTTATGAGCTTACAAGTCTTAAGACCAAAAGTAATCACACCATGAACTAGAGATCTAGAGAGTGAGAGATCTATGCATCACATCAAGATTGCAGATTGGCATGCTAGCTGAAGTAATCCATAAAAGAAAAAAAAAAAAAAAACCTAGTGGTCTCAGTTATATGTTGTATATATTAAAAAAAGAATAAGAAAAGGTTAAAATTAATGAATCAATAAGAACCAAAACATACATTAAGGGAGTGGGAGAGAGGAAGGGCAATATCAGGGCAGACTGAGCACAAGGAGATCAGGATAACAGTTCAGGGGTGAATTGTTGGTGGGAGAACTTTGGGGTATAGGACAATGTAAGAGTACATATGATATATATAATCAATTTTAAAAGTGCAGATTGGGCTGGATATTTTCTCTGTTTCCTCAGTTTTTCAGTCATTTGCCAGTGGAGTGGAAACAGAAATGATGCATGTATATATAGACTTAAAACAAAATTGTCATTGTATGATTGTTCTCCCTTACAGTTGACTGGGGTAGTTATATCCTGCACAACCTTGCAGTGTGGATGGTGGAAGTATCACATAGAATAACTTACCAGCTGTATGCAGTAGCCTACTGCCCTCCCCTATCTGTAGCTTGCATTTGTGGCATAGCCCAGAGCTGTTGTGTGACAATTACATTTCTCTGCCAATGAGTTATGGCCCAGTAAATTTATTTGTAATATTAGTCTAGACTATCTCATATGTTAGGTTTCAACTAATACAAACAATTCTAAATAAAAAACTATTTGTCTCCAAATGTTGCTGAATTATACTAAATCATATTCTGATGAAAATAAATTAAAATAATTAGAGGAGTCTTATTTTTTATGCTGTATATTAACTTTATTACAATTTAGTACAACAAGGACTGTAATATGACTTTTATATCAATACCCAGATCTTCTTCATTGTTCTGTGGACTATATTAAGAAGACAATTTGACTAATTTGCCTTTTGCAATTTTGTATTTCCCTTGGAACGATCATTTACTTCATGAAATCTATCAACTTTTATTACCATTTCGGCAGTTTTAGTCTATATTATGAGCTTAATCCTTCAGCACAAAAAATACTTATGTTTTTGTGTTGTTTACATTCTAATTACAATAGAAAAGTAACTTCTTTATTAGATGTCTTAAAACAGATACTTTTGGGCATGTCATCATTGTGGCTAAAATTATTTTGCTTTAGAACATCCATGCTAAATTATTCTCCAGGTTAATTCAATGATGTGTACTACCCTCATGAATGTTTCTCATTTTATGGTCATATGATAAGAAGAATCTGTATTTAAAATTTTTATGTACCTCCTTGGGCAATATTATTGTTCAGGAATGTCTACTGAAAGTTATCAAAGGTGATGCCAAGTAGACTTATTTGCCCTTCACTCATTTCAGCATCCGTCTTGCCATGAATTTTTTCAAGAGAGAAGAAAAACTTTCAAATCAAAGAAATATAAAGTGTTTCTTTTATATTCTTATTCTATTTCCCTGTCACAGATAGAGACGGACACTGCCCTTCATAAAACAACCCTACAAATTGGTGAGGAAACAATATGATTCAATTTAGGAGATTCACCAAGTGAAAAATATACATGAAGAGAGGAAAAAAGCACAGAAAAGTGAAAATATTAACCCTTCTATGGTATACATATTTAATTTCTCAGCAGTCTATTCCTCTTTATTCCTTTCCTTTCCAACCCTTTTGGCTGTAATTGTGCAGAGTAAGACTGACAAATATTGACTGAGAATATTGCCAGGTAGATAAATATCCTAATATCTACCTATTAGGAGGCGCAGAATCCCAGAGAGAAAATGGCTTTTTAATGGCACAATGCAATATAAGCTCAACACATTGGAAGTTAAAACTGATGGCCTCTCACTTCCTTGGATAATATTATTGTTCAGGAATTTCTACTGAAAGGAACTAAAGATATCATAAGTGTTTTTAATGCAATCAAGTTAGCCAGATATATAGATTCAAATTCTTCATAAAATTCATATTATATTCTTATCACATAAAATATCAAGATATTTAGCATAATGAATTCTATCAAGTTTCAGCAAAGACCTCTTTTGTGTACCCTAGAAATGTGATCTTTGACTATATTCAAAGCATTTTATGACAAAGCAGCTTCCAGTATGTAACTATGGCACAAGCAAACTAACTTTTTATATCTCATTCATATGCCTGATTCTACCTAGAAGCTTCAATGCAAAGAAGATATTTACAAAAAGTTTGAATAATATGTATTATTTGTTAAAGGTCAGTGTTCTCCTGCCCACTTATCTCACAAGATTATTAATGAACCTGAATATTCTTAAACCTAGATAATGGATTATACCTGGAATGTACTGCAGATCTTGAATTTCTCATTAATTTAATTTATTGTTAATTTTAAAACCTTTCTCAAAAACAGTATTTTAGGTTAGAAATTGTATTTGTAAAGATAACTTTACAAATACAATTTTATTATATAACTACCTAAAAGGGAAAACTATGACATTAATTGGCATATACTATTTTCTCCAGTAAATTCATCAAAACACACACACACACACACACACACACACACACAAACATAGATACTAAAGTTATTGAATCACCAATAGGAAATGAATGAGTGGCTATAAGGATGGATGATATAATGGGGTAAAGTGGCACAGAAGAGAAAAATAAAGACTGGCGTAGAAGAAGAATGAGAAGAAGAATGAGATTCAAGTTTAATAGGTATTTCCCTAGATCCTATAGTTAGTACTTTTACTTTTATATAATCAATATAAGTCAGTCTTAAATATCAGACAGACAGGAATTAAAACATTATTAATCTTTCTTGCAAATTATAGTATTCAGGCTAACTATAACAGTATAGAAACTCATTTTATACAACATGATCAAACAGTATTAGTATTGACAGAATTCAGTTGCAGAATTTTGAAAATAAAGTATAAATATCATATAGACATATTGAACACAATCTTAAGTAAAAACATATCAAAGTAGATTCATTTATATAAAAAGGATTTTTTTGCAGTATCTGTTAATTTTAATTTTCTGAAATTCTGTCTCATCAAGACAACTGAAAAACAATGCCATGATTTTTGAATTGCTATATTATGTTAAAATGAGAAATTATGAAGCATTCACAATCCATAACCCTGGGTCTGCCTTATTTGTCTCAAATCTTTTCACATTTCTTGCTCAGATGTAATTCAAATGGTTTGTAGAGACATCTTTTTATATATTTTCCAAAGCATTAATTTTGAAAGTTTAATTTTTTTTCTCAGAAATAATAATTTTACACAAAGTTTAAATAAACTGCACAAAACAGCTTAAAGACATTTAGGATGAAGACAAGATTATCGGCAACAGGATAACAGTTTTTGGAGAATTCTAAATACTCAAGAATTCAGCTGGTAAAAGGTAAGATTAAATGGAAAAAGGTGAAGGGTGACAGTATTTGATTTTGAAAGTTTCTCTTGTAATAAAAGTATTGTTTATATTTATTAATATTTTATATCTATTTATATATAAATATATTTATAAATTATATATATAGATGTAGATATAAGAGACAAATCATTCTATCCAGATAGTTTCCCACTCTCAAAGCATGGTTAGGTAAATCTCAAAGGCATAAAGTCAAAAATCTGAAGCCTAGGATTGATTATTACATCACCGTGTTCCTAAAATCTCTTTATTCCAAGTATACAAGGAAATAGAATAGTTTTTTATATATATTTGTCTATATGATGCTCATAATATCTGCATCTTAGATTTCCTACTGCAGGGGCAAGCATAAGTGATGGTTGGTTCAATCTGCAGGGCTCTAAAATCTGTTTTATTATTTGAAACAAAGCCATGATTTTCAAGGGTTGACTCAGAAGACTACTAAGAAAATCAAGGTAAGTCATTGCTGGTAAATATAGAACTCCTCTAATAGGAGACTTTGATAGCACAATTTCCTTAGAGACTTGTCCAAACAGTCAAAGAAATTAACTTCTTCCCACTTTCCTGTTTTCCCTCGCAGGGGTCAAACTTAGTGGTAACACATTGACTGCAAACATTAGTTTAGACTCATGATTTTCCCAGGTTCCTACAACTTTCTCTCCATTTTCTCCAATATCTTTTCCATAAATATTTTGTATGAATAATCTCTTTTTAGTTTGTTTTTTGAAGAATTCAGGCTGCATATTGGATAACTCATATCTGAGAATAGGTGAAAGCTGCTGATATTATAACTTGAGGGGCATACTCATGTATTACAGAATGGTTTATTACCAGGCTTGACAGCATAGGAGCACCTGCAATATACCCATTCAAGTCAATGCTGTGAAGACCAGTATGCAATATGTGTTTGCATCCATTCTCTCAGCAGTCTAGAATCACAAACTTCTAATTTGGTCTATTATGTTATAGTATCTTGTTTTGTTATATTTCACTCTTATAGGCTGAATTATACCTGCAGAAATTATTTTACAGGATAGATGTGAAAATTAGATGGCATGCTCTTTGGGAGGAATAAAAACAAACTTAAAGATATCAGTTTATCTGAATTTCTTTTATTTACATATTGATGCACTCAACACATCAAGTGTTAATTAAAAATAATCATTTGTGCTAGCAATAAAAATATCATTGTAGGAATATGGATGGATGTTTTCTTAAGTGACAAAATAAGTTTAGAAAACAATGATAATAAACTAAAAGAGGCCCAACCGACTGGGAAAAAATCTTTGCCCTCCACATGAGTAGTAAGGGTTTAATAACAAAGATCCACAAGGAACTCACACAACTAAACAAAAAGCCCAATCAAAAAATGGGGAGAACTAAAAAGACACTTCTCCAAAGAGGAAATACAACTGGCCAATAGGCACATGAAAAATTACTCAACATAGCTAGTAATAAGGGAAATGCAAATCAAAACCACAATGAGATACCACCTTAAACCAGTAAGAATGGCCCACATCCAAAGAACAGACAACAAGAATTGCTGACGAGGAGTGGAAAGAAAGGAACACTACTACACTGCTGGCGGGAATGTAACTAGTTCAACCACTATGGAATGGGCTGCGGGGGAACCCTCAAGCTAATGAAAATGGAACTACCATTTGACCCAGCAATTGCTCTTTTGGGAATCTACCCAAAAGAGACCTCAATGTGGGTATAAAAGGACATCTGTGCTCGGATGTTTACTGCAGCGCAATTTATAATTGCAAGGTCATGGAAACAACCTAAATGCCCCAAAATGAATGAAAAAAATGTGATATATATATACACGATGGAATATTACTCGTTAATTAAAAATGACAAACTTGACGATTTCATAACAACATGAATGTATTTAGAAGAAATCATATTAGCAGAAACAAGCCATAAAGATAAAGGCAGAAACCAAATGGTTTCACTAATATATGGGATATAGTGAAAAAAATTAATGAAAGCCTTGAGGAAAGTCAAAACAAGCTAAGCACCAAAATGAAGTGCACAACTATGAGCAGGAAGGAAAGGGGGGA
>PVHY01000729.1:0-200428 GCA_004024945.1 Uropsilus gracilis | reverse complement strand
CCTTTCCCCTGCACTCCAGGACTGGTCCTGATGGCCTTTGAAACCTGCCAGTGGGCCCCTCACACCCCAAACAAAAGCATACCCATCTGAAACAACACACAGTTCTAAAGCCCCCTTTGATCTCAGTCTTTCCTGTTTCCCAGGGGCATGAACATCTGGCTTAGATCGCTGGTCTCTCAGGCTACTCATGCCAGTCTGTGTTAGAGGAGCTAATGGGAAGCTAGGGCATAGAGGTGAGAGAGGTGGGGCTCATGCCTGCCTGTGCCCTGACTGTGTATCTTGTGTACTGAGAGGGCTTCTGGTTTCCCAGTGTCTTTGCAGCTGGGGGGGTGGAGGGGATCTGTGAGAAAAAGCCTCAGGTTTCTCTCAGTGCCTCCCCCTTTTGGTGTTGTTGGCACCCATCTCCCCTCCCACCTGTCATCTAAGCCATCTAAGCACCCAGGTTCAGATCCATTAGCCACCCTCCCCTCCGCATTCCCACTGCAGAATGAGGGTCTCAGCCAACTTCCCATGAAGTCACCTGAGGAGAAGAGCAAAAACGTTGCTCCCTGTGAGCAGACACACTGGAGCTTTCCTGGGGCGGAGGAACATGTTTCCTTGTCTTCCTGCAACCCAGCTGGTCCCCACCCTCTGGAACCAGTTTCTGGGTATTAAAAGCCCTGCACCCAGTTCCAAAGGCCACTCTTCAGTCTCAGTGTTTTCCTCATATGGCAGATATATCTTTTATGTGAAATTATTCTCTTTGAAGCTTTAGCTATCTCACAAATCTACTGTTTTAGAAGTATGTTGTATCCCTGGCAGACAATAAAAAGTGCCCTGTGCTCACCCCAGCTCCTCTAGTGGGACCTTTTTTACCCCAATCCTACATCTACGGAAAAATCCCCAGGAGACTCGTAAAGGTTCCTGTCAGCTCTCTGTCCAGAGATGGACTGGGTGGCATCTCACAAGAGCTACATTTTACATCCTCTTCTTCTGTATGTCTATTGCAATATCTACTTATTCCTCCCTCTCTTCCTTCCCTCTCTCACTGTCTCTCTCCTTTTTTCATATTGCTTCAATTATAAACTAGTTTTTTCCTATCTCTCTCCATCATCATAAATGACTTTCAAACTAGCTGAGTCCCTTTAAGATTTGCAAAGGGTTAACCTTCATGGAGGCTCCAGATCTCCCCTGGCATCCTTTGTGTCCACCCCTTACCCTAAATTTGGCCAGACTGTCACAGAGGGGAAACAATTAAGAAGGGGTCTCTAAAGGAGCCATTGATGGGGTACCTGTCACAGATGTACTTGATTTGGTATGTCAGCAACTACATTATATAAATAGTACTAGGAGGGATTATTTTCAGCCTAGGAGAGGTGCTATGGAGTATGAGGCCTTTCACATGTATTTGCTAAATAATCATCATTGCTATGTAATGAGGGGATAAAAGTGAATGCAAAATTGCTAGCTATTAGCTAAACACAGAAAACTAGGTTAGCACTCCAAATGTCTAGTTAGGATTTGCATTCATTTGCACTTTATGAAAACATTTAGGCAGAAATGCAACATAATGTACTCGATATTTGCACACCCATAAACTTAACTGTAAAAGGCCATTCTTTCTGCACAGCTAAGGTGGCCTCCTCCCTCGTTCAACCTTATCCACGCATGTTACAATTCTGATTAGGAATATAATTATGACTCGCAGTTGCCACAGTTTGAGGACTTCATTTTCCCCTCTGGCAGCCTTCAGAGGTATAAGAATGCATGTACTACAGTTGAATAATTGTGGCTCCGGGAGAGTTTAGTGGGTCTTTCATTTCTGTTTCCAATATTTGCAGCTTTAATTTGCTCACAACTGAGCTTTACCAAAAGGAACATAACCATGTGATCATATAAGCTACTAAATATTAAATTTAAAATTTTTTTTCCCTGCAAAACAAAGCTCCTCTCTTCCACCTTGAGATGAATCACCCCACCCCAGTAACTGGTACTAATTCTCACTGAGTCACCAGGCATAGTGATCAATGCATTCGTAGGGCTGACTTCATCACCCGGGAATATCAGACTAGAAAAGGCCAGCAAAAGTCTGCAGTGTAAATATTTTCCTGGAGGAGATTTTTGGTAGTAGATTTGACCTATAGAAAGCACAGTGCTTGAATTTCACTTGGTAGCATTTCTTTCCCAAGCATTCTGATGCTCTGGAACTTGGTGTTTTGTTAACCAAAGGTTCCCATGCTCACTGCAGCCCACTCCCCAAATTAGAAAGTATAACCAAAGAGCTTTCTCCCTGAGCCTGTGTGGAAACATGTATTGCTTAAATTATGGAGACCTGACCTTGGCCTGTTGGGTACCTCTGCACTGATTCTTTGCCTGTGATGAAGCAGTGGGTATGGGACTGGAGATCAAGTAGGTAAACTTACAGAGCTCAGGTAGTATATGTGCCTTGCGTTGAAAGGAACAGTATCACTAGGTTGAAAAGGGAATGTGAAGATCTGGGAAGTACTCTGACTCCATAGGAGAGTCAGAGCTCATTGTAATGAAAATGCAAGACAGTTAAGATCTGTGCAGAAACAAGAGAGAGATTTCCCCGTGCTAGCAACAACACTATTCTCTTCTTAGAAAAACAGCTCAGATCAGTGAGAAGGAATGCTTAGAAGCACCAGTGGAGAATGTCCTGGTCCAAAGACCAGCTGTCTGATTTCTTTTACAAAAAGCACCCTACTTCCCTATAAGTAACTTTACTCTTCTTTAGTTTATACATAAAAATAGCAGCAGCAGTGGCACTTTGAGTTGTGTGTGCTTTCCCAAATATTGTGTAATGCTGCATTCATTTTAACACATATGTTGTTAGAATTTGTAGGGTCATTTCATAGAGGAGGCAGCTGAAGTTCAGGCTGCAGAGGTTCAGCCTGGAGGAATAACATCCAGATCTAGCTGAATCAAGACTCAGTATGCCATTTATGCTTTACCTCAGGATTGAAAAACTATTATTTGGTATTTTTCATTTTGATACATACAGTTGAAAGAAATATTTTGTTAAATGGATGTAAGCCTTAGAGAGTTTAGAAGTGGAAGTTTTGGGTGATTGTAGTTGAAAGCTAAAATGAAGATAGCATTTGAGCTATGTGTGACTCTAGCTTTAGGGTAGATAGGGCTATTACCTAAGTTTGTCCCCAGTGTCTTTTGATCAGCAATCCCTGCAAGCAAGGACTTGTTTATATATTCTTTCCTAATCTGAAGGAAAATTAAAATGTCTTCAGCATCTTTACATAGAGAAAGGGGATATTAGTGAAACCCCATGCATTTGTTATATGGATTAAATGAGATAATGTGTTCAACAATTATCACTTGGGTGATCAGCAGGGTGTCTGAGGCATAGTAAACTTGGGATTTATAATTGTCTTTTCCCACAAGGCTGGCATTGCATAGGTGTTGTGAGGTCATGATAGTATAGTTCATTTACTTTCCTCTCCCGCTCAACTTGTTTAAAAGCAAAAAGAATCAGCAAGCACATTTTATCATGCAGGTCAAGAGTAAAGAATTTGAGCACCAACCCTACCTTTTTTTTTTTTTAAATAATATCAGGGGTTTTTTTTGGATTTTTTATAAAACATGATTGTATAATTGCTGATCCCCATGGGAATACCCCACCACACACACCCACTGGTCACTTTGCTTCCTTTCTTTTTGTTGTTTGTCTATGTTTAGGCCTTTTGTCTTTTTTTTTTCTTTTCTTTTCTGGACCTATTTTCTCATCCTTGGTGAAGGTGTGATTTCTTGGGACTTGCTAGAGCATGCTGTCTCTCTTTCCTGTACTGCTTTTGCCTTTGTAGGCCAATTCGAGCATCTTTGGCAATTCTACCTTTTAAGGAAACCTTGGCTAAACTTTGAAATGTCCATTCATTTCCTTTCTCTTGTAATTGAGACTGGTGGCATTCACCTTTGGTGTCCAGTCCTGAATGAAATCCACTTTCTGTCTGTAAGTCCCAGTATTGAAGTGAGGTTGGAAAACTCAGTTAATCACCTGGATACAGTGTCGCGCTTATGACCCAGGGAAGTAGCTGAATTTTTCTTCTTCAGCTTAAATTATAACTTGATATAGACCCAACTTTAAAGTGCTTCCCAATTGGCAAACTGTAGATGCTGTTGATGTGACCTGAAACAATGTTCCTGTAAATTAAGAAAAGCCCCATCCCAAAAATGACTACTTACCTGATGATCTCACCAGCAATGTGGTTTCTTCTGATGCAGTTTCTCCTGTGGTATCATATCCAGTCATTGACAGATACCATCATCATGGATGAGACTGTCCCTGCAGTGAGACAAGAAAGGCTTCCTAAATTATATAAAATCAAGGTAGAAGGAGAAGTGTCAATATGGAGAACATGTTCTTAGATGGGGAGAGGACAGCTCGTTGCCTCCACTAGGCAATCAGTACCAAATATCCCAACATTTCCACTTAATTCAAGACACAGTTGATGTGTGTGGTAGGAAAACACTGCAAGAAATGTATGGTGGTTTAAAGACCTACCTGACATCTGACATCCATCTCTCCCTTAAATACCTCTGTGATTTTGGACAATTCTCATAGCCTCTGACAGCCTAGGTTTCCTCATAGCTAAAGGGAGAATTACATCTAATTTGCTATTTCAAAGCATCCTTGAAGGAAACTTCAGAGTGATGCTGAGTGAGTTTTTGTGTTATGAAAATGAAGAGTCTCCTTTTATGTTGTGAAGGATCCAGGCTTAAGAGAGTCATTCCTTGGTTTCTAGGAGGACCCCCCCCTTTAAATTCTAAAATCCCATGGAGACTTAAGTGCCTTAAGTAAAAGTATATGCATATAGTCTCCCCATAGTATCCCCTATACTTTAAGTAATTTCTAGATCATTCCTAAAATAATATAAACACTATGTGACTACTAATTATACTGTATCATTTAAGAAATAATGGAGAGAAGAACATCTGCAAATGTTCAGCAGCCAACCATGGAGTGTCGGCATATTTTTGTATGTGTTTTTCATTCACTGCTGGTTGAATCTGTATGTAGAACACACAGATGTGGGAGGGCTGACTAGTTGTAAGTCAAATTGATAAGTACACAAAATGTAGCATGGTATAAGGATAATGTAAATATTACTTAATTGTTAGTATATAGTAAGAAAAGTTGTAATGCACTAAATGTATAATGACATAAAGCAAAAAGACTGGTACCTAATTGTTGGACAAATGACATAAATATTATAGAAGAAAGAAGTCTAGACATAAAGATAAAAGGGATACTGGAGAGATATTAAAGGTTGTGAGGAGATCCTATCATCAAAAGGAGAGGAATGGGAATGAGAATGAACTATCCCAATGAGAGTAGAAGTTCCACTTTTGTGATAATGGCAAGCTAGGATGAGCCCACCTGGGGAGCTAGTGATTTGAAGGAATGTGGGATGTCCTAATATATTTAATTTCTTGATGGTTTTAATTTTCTTATTGGGGTATATTTACATGAGTTCAATGGACTGAACTAGATTAGATTTACTTGAAATGCTAACAATTCCTTGGATTTTAAATATATGTTACATGTATCCAACTATTGCTATATTTTGTAGCCTATTTAGAATTGTAGACAGTTGAATTTGGGGGTGACTTCAGGTTTCTTGTTGGTCTAAATAGAGATATTTTCCAAGATGGTTCATGGTTCATCTTTCAGGGCAGTTGTAAGAAACAAACCACTGTTGTTAAATATCTGGCACGGTAGCTGACCAAATTACACATATCATATAAGATCTACAAGTCATACCAGAATCAAAATAGCACACGTGAGTGCTACCATTTGTCTTTACTCTCTTTGAGGTCATAGAGAAGTTCTCTAAGTTTTCTGACCTCTTTAAATCAGTAAAATGAGGATTAGATAAAATGTATGTAAAATGCTGCCATAGTTCTTGGTATATAGTCGTTCCATAAAATCAAACTTCTTCCACAAAATGTCACTGTTGTTATCGGAAACAATACTTGACATGTTGGACTTGTTCTAGCAAATGCCAATTATGTATTCAGTTAATATTTCTTCTGTGTTAGACAAAATAGTACTGCTAGCTAGCTGTGTGCCGGGCACAGGAATCATAAAGACAAACCAAAGCTGCTTCATTTTTTAATTCTGCGGTGGCACATGTTATATGCTAGAGGTATGTACAGTGTGCCATGGGATATGAAGGAGCAATTCACTCTTGTGAGTGAATGCAAGTAGGAAAGAGGGAGGGTTTAGAGAAGAGAATTTTCCTAGTCTAATTCAAATGTTTTCTCTTTGAATTTGAATTAGACTAGGAAAAATATGGAGATTTCCAAAGAAATAGTCAATAAAAAGAAAAGCATATTATGAGGAAAGAATAGTATGTTCATAGATGAAAATGGATGAAAAAAACAAGCTCTCAGAAGCTTGAAGACATTGGCATATGGAGTAGATGGGTTGAAATAAATGACAGGAAATAGAGTAGAAAAATAGGTTGGTGCCAATGTGAATGGGCATGCAAGTCAGGATAAGATCTATAACCCATATCTTTTAGCTATGAGGCACTAAGGTAGAAATAGGGAAAATGACATAATCAGGTTTGGTGCACTCTAATAAAGTACTTTTATAGTTTGATTGCAATAAGCGATAACTTAGAAACCCAACTTCCCATTTTTATATCAACTTTCATTCTTGCTCACAAAACCCATTATGAGAATATTGGCCCAATTGGTCAATTATATCATGATGGGACATTCTGAGCAACAGACTTAAAAAGACAATTATCCTTTCCCTTTTAGACTTGAGTTACTATAATCTTTCAAATTTAGTGTTTTTCATGTTAAACAAATAAAAATATCTCTTGTATTGCTTTTTTCAAATAATAATAGTTCCAATAACTAGTAATAGTAATAATGTCTTAGCATTAGCTGATGGCTGATGCATGCATGCTTTTGTGTTGCTAAGGCAGGATGCCAAGCTGTAGATGCACCATTTGACAATAAGCAGATGCTTGAAGCACTGCAAAGCATTTGACAAAAGATTTACCTTTTTGACATTGCATAGTTCTTATTTCTAGTAGACTGCATGTTCACCTGGGAATGTATACTCATGGTCCACTAAATTACATACCATTCTCATTCTCTCAATGCTCCCATTACTGAAGAGTGAATGTAAAGACCTAAAGCGAAATGGATTCCTTCGTCCACTTAAGCATTCAACATTTATTGTGGGTTACTATATATTAGGCACTGGGAATAACATAGATTCCCACTCCAGGAATTCATAATTTAATGAAACTGATTTAAACTATGTTCGTAGTTATATCAAAATGTGATGTTATTGTAATGAAAAGAGATGTAGTATTTGAATAGAACAGAAAAAGGAGATCTAGCTTTTACTGGAGGTGAACTGGTAGAAGAAGGAGAGCCAGTAGTATAGTTATATAGCATTTGAGCTGAGTCTTGAAAGATGTTGTAAAGGTGACTTGGAAGGTTTAGACTGATTGATCAGGAGTGTGACGAAGGAGAGATGATCATTGGTAACAGGAATATTAGCTAGGGTATGATGACATCAGGAGACTGCAAATATGTCCAGGAGAGAGTGGAGCTTGCTGAATGAGGCTGAAAGAAGAGCATTTAGAACACATCATTCTAATAACTTATCAAAATAGTCAGTGAAACCTCTCATGCCTCTTTTCAGGGAAGTCATCCTTTTTTAAGTCCAAGTGGTTTATTTCACATCTTTCTCTTTGCTAGAATGAACCTATTAGGTTAAAGCTCTTGGCTCTGATATGGCTCCATTTGACCCAGACCACTAGTTATTTTCCACTGCTGTCTCTAATTTGAGGTGGCTTCCCAGAAGCTTTAGAGATCACCCAGATATAGATTACAGATATCTCCTTACTTAGTCTTCTTGTATTTATATCCTCAGAAAAAGAGCAAGAATTGACTTCACCCTAGATATTGTGATGTGCCAACTGTTGTCTTATTTTTTTTGAATGACCTTATAATCTTTCCTATAACATCTTGTAGTTTTGTAGTTAGGGTTATATGGGAATGGTCTTGTTTTTCCTGACCCTGTATCCTCAAAGAACCAACAAGTCAAGCTTTGACTTGACAAAACAATAATTGATACACAAATATTGTTTGTTTTCCTCATGTAACCCTAAACAAAACTATGAAGGATTTCTAGCATACAGGGCTTGGGGTAAGGCATATTGGGTGCTAAGAAATGGTCTGGGATTGTCTTTGTAATAAACCCCTAATGGCTCTGTATTAGCAAGGTTGGTGTGGTAATGATGTAACCAGAGTTTGGGTTTGATTACATTTGCATTAAGGTGCCATCAGGATGGCAGGATCGAGAGATGATCAGTGGCTGTGAAAGAGACAGTCTGGAAGAACGCCTTTCCTTCCTGATCTGGGAGAGGCGGGACCTCTGTCATTGTAAATGCAGAATTAATCTCTAACTTAGTATAATACTTCATGTCCCATAGCTGAAGGTGTTGGCAGTGGGAAATGAAGCCAGTGACTTTGAGGTGAGTTTTCCAGAGCCAAGCCCTGCTGGCTTCACAACATATTTGGCAGCAAAATCAGAGCTGGAATAAACACATTTACTGAAGGGCATGAGTCAACATATTCTCTTTCCGTTGGTCCCTCTTCCTACTATACACACAGCTACTCTCCAACCTTGAGGAAAACAGCTTTGGTGGCAGCACTGAGGGAGGGAGCATAGACCATTCCTCCTGTGAGGTCAGAACTATAATGAATACCTTACAAGATTCTTGAAATAGCAAAGTGACATATCCATAGAAAGGTTCCCCATCCCCAAGGAGTCTGGTGAGTTGGTTCATCAATTTTGCACATATTATGAATACCTCCTGGGTGAGACCAAGCAGAAAAGAAAATGTAGATGGAGGTCAGCCATTTGGGGACATATTCTGGTTGCCATCAAACTGGATTGGCTTGTGTCTAATGAATCAACTGACCAGCCTATCACTTTCTCATTCCTAGATTTTATTTTTTAAGTGACATAAGCAAAAAGGCCTTGACTTTAGCCCACGTATTTGATACAAAACAACATTTATATGCAAATATTGCTTATTTTCCCCATTGCTCAACCCTATGTATGACCTTTGGTTGATAGACTGATAGATGCTCAATAACAATGATTGAATTAATATATGTGAAAATAAGGGATGGTTTAGCCTTTTTTTTCTTCTTGCACAGGAGACTGAGCGATGACTTCTGCAGCTGGGAGGGGTAGGGAGTGATGGCTCTGCTAGCTGCTTGCTGGTTCTTTGAGGATACAGGGTCAGGGAAAACCAGCCCCTTCCCATGTTTGATAGCTTTCTGCGGCCCTCTCAGACTCAGTACATATTTGCATTGACAAACCACCATTTTACTGGGGTGGTGGGTGGGGTACTTCCAGTTGTCTAGTATGTATTTTGACTACTTTGTGTACTGTGACATGTCGTGAGAAAACCCAAACTAGGACAACCAAGAACAGTGGATTTTCTGGTGTTGCTTTCTCTGCTGCCGTAGGGAGGTTACTTAAGATAAGCTGTCAATCTTCTCTCTCCCAGCTTGGAAGAAACTAACCTTTGAGAAAGCTCACTTCCCATTCATCAGTACAAGCAGTGCATTAGGGAAAAACCAACCTTTTGGTTTGAGAAGAAAGCAATAGGGAAACAATTCTGGTTCCTAAAATGGTCCCCCTCTTAAGTTGGGAAGCTTTATTTCCCTCACTGGCCTGTAACTAACTTGGTGTAACCCATGAATTCAAACCAGAGAGGAGAGCTGGGAGTCTAGAAATTAGAGAACGTGGGGGGTTCACTGTTGTTGACTATGCATTCTGCCCATGCCCTCCTGGTTGATCGTTATAGCTGTGCAGAAATGGTCAGTTAGGTCTTTTATTGCTTATCAGTTCATTTTATTACCAAAAAGGGGGGGCAGGTTATAGAAAAAGGCCCCCACTGTTAATCTCTCAGTAGATACATGGAGGTCATACTGATAGTTAGCAAGTGAGGCATCAATAAGTCCTGCTGCGTGACCTGAGTGTCACTGGCTGTCTGGGTCTCGTAATAGACCATAATGATAAGAGCTCCAAGTCCCAATGACTTAAACCTTTGGAGAATGAAATATAAAGTAGTGAAGTCATTATTTTTCATATCTGTAGAAGTTTCCTTCCCTACTTTCCCACTGTGGTGAGAAGTTCTTTGTGTACTGATGTTCAAGATGTCCCTTCATATGCCATGCTTTTATTGGTAAAGCGCAGTCATATGTGGTTTTAAATGCATGAGTTGGTGCAACTTTTTTTTCTCTTGCTTTTAGAACTGCTGAAATTAGAGGTTAACTGACTCAGTAAAAGTCTTGTAATGTGCCACATCTGAAGGCAAGATGCCAGTTTTGCTTCTGCATTTTACTGTTGACCTTAGTTAGTGCTTAGGTGAAATGTTTATTCTTAATCAGAGTTCCTGGCAAGCCAGGATACACAAATGAGTAATTCTGGAAGGCACTGAACTAAGTTTGATAAATATGATACAAAAATGGTATCAATGAAAAAAAAATACTTATTCCCCATATCTGAATTTCTACTTACCAAAATTTACAATTATAAATTTTTCAACCTTCAACCACTTTACTTTTAAAATTTTTACATTGTGTTTTAAATGTTTTCCTCTGTGGCTTTCTAGTTGTATTAGTTCAGGAAACCCCTGTGCAGATACAGCGCACATCTCAGCAATAGGATACAATAGAAACGTAAGATTGTCTCATGTTAACTTCCGGATGAGGTCAGGGTGTTTGTGTTCATGTTCATGTTTGTGTTCATGCATGCTCAGGGCATTGATGAGGGAGAAAGATATCAAGGAGAGTGGAGGGAGGGGTATTATGGGATATTTATTTCTGGGCCTTGCAGGAAAGAGCTGTTTCTTCTGGTCCAGCCACATAACCATTCTATACTGCAAATAAAGTTAGGATTGTTGAATAGCCTTGTGCCCAAGGATAATGGGGAAATGGTTAGGTGAACAATTAGCTAATATCTGTCATTTTACATTTATGATTTTCTTCTTAGTAGTTCCATAATAATTCATTCATCTGATATAGCATGATTTGTATTTCTCTTTTTCCCTGTATTTCAGGACCTGTGCTGTTTCTAGCTTTTGCTATTTTTGGCGTATAGATTCATGTCTAGAGGTATTTATTTTTTATAGAATCATGTCTTTAAATTAATCCTAGTGTTGTGAATATTGGGCAAAACAGTATGAAGTTTTTTTAGAGTTTTACCATATTACATCCTTAAGTGATATCTAATCAGTTTATAGGTTTCCAGAAATATGTATGACTTCTTCGAGGAAGTAAAAAAGTATTTGAATAATGATTAAACTTTCAAAAGCCCTTTCAACAGTCATACATCCCAGAAACTATTAAGTGAAAAACAGCTAGCCATGGAACCATGAAACTGAGGCTACTACTTTGCTTATGAAATCAGATCAGAGATTGGAAACCATGGTTAAGACAAGTAACTACCTTCCCTTGCTTGCTAAGTTTTCAGGTTTTTTAAATATCATTTTCAGAGTTTATTTCTATAAAGTATAGGAAAAGAGTGAATCAGGAAAATTTCAGAAAAAATTATTGTGATGGAAGTTAGGACACGTAGTTCATGATCACTTTCCATAACTGATTCTATGGTATGGGGGAAGTAGTTTTATGGGTCAAGACAGTTTTCTACTTCTATATGGAGTATTGAACCAGGTCATTTCTAGGCCACTTTCTAGCTTGGGATACTTCATGTTAAGAAACTTTCAAGGATAATTATCTAAGCTTTGTGACATGTTAAGACTGCATAACTATTAAGACCAAGTGAGCAAAAAAAGTGACTAGTGAACCTGGAGATGGCCAGTGAGAGAATAACTCAGAATGTAGAATGACAGTATTTAACTCTCTGCTAAGACTCTAGGAAACAGTCTGGGGCACTGTTATTGCTTCATATAAACATTAACTGATAAACCTTGAGTTTGAGCATTTAATCTCAACTATATTGCTATCCATTGTGTAACATGGGAAATTACTTAAAAACACTAATCTATTAGTCTCCTCTTTTGCAAACTGGGGATAAGAACATCTGTCTTAGGAGTTAAAGGAGACTGAAACTTGAAAAATTCAGCCTTTTTCCTGGCCTCTGAAAACTATTTGATAAATGGTAGGTTTTATATTGTTACAGCTAAAACTAAGAGAATAAAAGAAATTTTAGGCAAAATTAGGAAGAAATTTGGCAATATCATGTAAAACAGGGGGATTAAATGAGCTAATTCATGTGGAAATGTTTAGACAATGCCTGAACATAACATGTAATCAGTTGAGGTTGGTTGAATCTGATTCACCAGGAGAAGCTAGTGCTGGGGGAATATTTTAAAGGTAATAAAAAAGTAATCATGCCTTTTTCATGAAATGATCTATGGAGAACATTTACTGGATGTGACCCACAGTTTTTCTTTAGTAATATCTTAAGAATATTTGATGCCACATTTTTTCATTTTACACCTTAAGTTTAGACTTATCAAGGCCTCTAATATAGATAGATGGTCTCATGTTGTCCAGTAAATATTTGGCCTTGACAGGGGAGCCATAAACAAAAACCCCTTTCAGGAATTTGCTCATTACTTTTCCTGCTTGATACATTAGTAACTGTTGGCTTATTGACCAGAGCAATAAAGGAATGAGACATTAGGAACCAATCTATTTATAATAAAACATACAATATTTACTCTGCCTGTTCTGAAGCTGTCGCTTGCTCATTTTTACTGGAATTTGGTTCCTCTGTTTTCATTATTCAGCCTTGCCAGCTCCGCTGAGAGCTAATTTACATACATGGTAACACCATGTTTTCTCAACAAATTTGCAACATGAAAAGATAGTTTTGATTTATGTTTCAGAGTCAATGGTTTTAAAACTATTCTAAGATACTAGTTATTTCTAGGATTGTGACATGATTTCTTTTCAAATAGATCTGATCTGAGAATTTCAGCAAAAGACATAAAAGAAAAGCCAGCAAGAAATAGGACAGATGACAAATGCTGTATTGATGTTAAGTAAAGACAAGCAAACTGTGATCTAAGTGTGTCGGTCTCTAGGGAGTCCCCTTGGAGCTTTGCTGAACAATTGTTTTCGGTTTTTTGGTTTTTTTTTGTTTTTTGTTTTTTGTTATTTTTTTGTGGAATACCCCCCTCCCCAATCACAGTGGTAGAAGCTGGATTACAATTGAGAATGCAGAGATTAATGACCTGTTGTGACTAATCCACTAAATCCCTGTCCCCATTTCTCTTAAATTGATTGAATTTAGAGAAGCTGAAGACTCACAACAACTAGGCTGACAGTAGACTCCGGTGAGTTAATGACACTTCATAGCTCTAGGCACAAGGAAGCAAGAATCACACTCACAGGACCTTAGCACGTGGTCACTTTTTGCAATATGAAAATTTTTAGTAGTTGCTTACTAGGCTGGATCCCAACATTTTCTCATAAGCAGTTATTTTCAAGAACATTTTCACATGATTATATTTAAAAATTCTAGCACTGATGTAATTCAAGTTTAAGGAATTTAGAAAAAAAGAGATAAGGCAATGGATCATGTACAATCACCAAGATGTGACCGTTGTTAAGAGTTTTTCTTTTCTTGGTTTTTATTTGTGAGCATTTTCACTTATTTGAAGTTTTACTCCACTTTTTTTTTGTATGCCATGAAAATCATATGAGATCAATATATGGTTTGTGTGCATTAAAGCAAGGCCCACCTAAAATATAGGCAAAACAATGTGAAAATAATTGTATACATACATAGAATGCCTAGATTGATTAAAATCACTGCCCTATGCCAAATTAATGAGCTCAGATTGGATAAAATTTGAAACAAAATTTAAATTTCTAAATGTTGAATGATGAATCCGCTACTCTTGAAAAAATAATAAGCAGGTAATAAATGAAATATGTCATCATGGAGTTGGGTATTTTTGAGTAGGAGAAACACTGGAAGAGATAATTTGGGGGTAGTGTTTAAAACATCAAACTGTTAAAAACATCAAAATATGTTGAAATGGACTTGGATACCCTTTAGGAAAATGACTAAAAGCTTAGGAACAGACAGACCTAAGTGTCTACTCACATTCTATCCCTTCCATGTAGCATGTCTCTGGATAAATTAACTTCTGTAACCAGTTTCCTAAACTCTAAAACATGGGTAAAATATAATGATTTCAATCACTTATGAAGGTTAAAACATTTAGTATGTTATGGCATAACATGGTCTATAGCATATTATAATACGTTGATAGTATTTACTGATGACTCAGTAAACGTGACTGACCCATTAGTAACAGAACGTTCATAGATTTAAAATACAGGTAGCCAACTTCTTTTTATAAGCAGAGGATTCTTTGAGTTGCCTGCTTTGTACTAGAAGCTCAGAAATCTTTAATACTTCCCACTGAGTCTCATAAAAAGGTTCACACTGTTAAAACTAATATTTAAAAGACTTCTCTGATACTCTATCAACTGCCTTCCTAACTCTGCTCCAAGTTGCTGATTCAGTATTCTCTGAACACACCTTCCTCTCTGTATTTACCTTGTCTTTGTCCCTGCTGTGTTTCTCCACCTGATTATCACCAACCTGAGCCATGGGCATCTCACCAGGTGTGCCAGGAGGCTCCTTCTCTGGGAAGCTGCCCTCAGCTGTCTCTGGCTTTTCTCTACCCCATTAGCTATATCTCCAGTGCTCATCTCAGCCTTCCCTACTCTGCCAGGTAGAGAATCTACTGGGGTTAAGATTGCTCTGTCTTGTCCCCATTCCTAGCACAGATTGTTGCTGGTTGGATGTTGTTTTCTAATAATTGGGAAGATAATTACAAGATTATCTGCAGATATCAGCAGTAGTAGCTGCTGATTTTAGTTGAATTTGCTCTTCCCAACCCACATTGCCTCTAACATTGTCACATATTGGGATGGGTCTCAGTAAACAATAGTGTGTGGGCCAAATCTGGCCAGCTGCCTCATTTTATCAGCCAGGTTTTCTTGAAATACAACCTTGCTCATGAGTTTATGTCCTTTTACACCATAGCAACATCATTCAGTCATTGCAATAGAGCCTGGAGGCCTAAACACTAAAATATTTACTATCCAGCCCTTTATAGGAAAAAATTGCAACCCCTAATGTAAATAATTAATTCAAATGTATCCAGCATGTAGAATAATAAACAAGGTGCCTGGGTAATAGTCAATAAAAGATTGGTTAAATTGTAGATGAAATGCTAAAAAAGAATTAGAATCTTGGCATTTCAGGAGCCCCAGAATTATCAGAACTTTTGTGGGTACTTTTGCATTTTTTACCAACCCAACAGGGTTCATTAAACACCTTCCACTGTCAAAAATTAAAAAAAAAAAAGAAACTCAGTTTGTACTGGTTTGGATTTCAAAAAGCTCCCTTTGCTGTCAGAGAGCATGGTGTAGCTCTCACTCTGCCAGGCAAACAATTCCAAGGGAAACCACCCTGCCCGGGGAGACGGTTTGTGCAGGGATGGCAGCTTGGCAGTACAGAGCCAGCTTTCTGAGAATGTTGTTCTGCTGCCAAGTCTTTGAAAACATAGCCCTCCTCTTTGGGGAATGTGAAGGTCAGACTGCATTCAGAAATAAGGACATCACCTGGAAAGACAAGCAATTTTCGGAATGACAATCTGAAAAATCAAATCCTTCCCCTGATGATTGAGACAGGCCAGACATGCAACCTGAGTCATGATCAGCATCTGCTCATGGAACTGACCATTTTCTCCCAAATAACCAGCTGAGTGAGCTTGGTGGGGCTCTGGGAGAGATGGTGACTGTCCTTTCTGGACAGATGGCGAAATTGAGGTCAAGCAGCAACAACTTCACCTGGATAGAGAGTGGGTTCTGGCAAGGACCCCCCCAACTCCCAGGGATGAATTTCCAGCCCTCTTAGATGGGGCATCTTTACTGGAAGCTACTAAAGCAAATCTCAGCATGTTTTCTCTGCTTGCAAGAAGCTCTCTTGCACTCTGGAGCAGGCTTTAGCAAGCAGTGACCCATGACCTAATGCAGCCACTGCTTTGGTATTGTGAGCCTGGGAGCTGAGAATGATTTTCCTATTTTTTACTGGTTAAAAAAAATCAAAGGCAGACTATTTCATGATATAGGAAAATTGTATGATTTTGGTCCATAAGTAAAAATTTATCGAAGCAACCGTATTCCTTTAGATATTCTCTGTTATCTGTGGCTGCCATAATATTGGGTAGTTGTGTCAGACTGTAAGACCAACAAAGTATAATATTTTTACTATCTGACACTTCATAGAAAACGGTTTTGCCATATAATGTGCAAAGAAGAGCTCATGTAGTATCATCGATGAAATCAACTTTATTGAAGTAAAAATTTATATTATATATATATATATACATATAATTCACTCATTTAAGATCTCTGGTGAGTTTGGGAGAATATAGTCATGTACCACCACTACCAGAAACATCCAAAATATTTGCAACATACCTCGAATTCCTGTCTTCATAGTCAGCTGCTCCCCCACCCCTACACTCCTATCCTTGAACCCAGGGAGATACCATTTGCTCTGTCATCACAGAAGCTTTTCAACTTTTGTTCCTGAGCATCTCAGGTCACTAGGACCTTTGAAGGAGTTGATGGTGTGTGAAGATGTAAAGCTGGTTGTATTCTTTTATTTGATCATTCCTTAATTCACCATAAATACTCATTGCAGGCAGCTACTATCCAAGTACAAGTTGCTACCAGGCCCTGTGCAAACAGGAAGTTCTCATCTATGAGCTATTTAATCTTTTTACTCTGCAAGGGAGAGGGTATTCTCCTCTTGAATTAAGAGAAGTAGGAGGCACCCATGTTAACTTGCTGAAAAACACACAGCTGTTGAGATGTAGCTGAGATTTGAATTCGAATTGATTACATCTGGTCTTTCTGAGCTCAGCCATCACTCTGCCAAGTGTCTAGTCTGCACTACAAGCCTGCTCAGGGTGGATAATATGAATATTTTATAGAAGGAAGTCCTGAGAAATTAAAGGATTAATCCAGTTCACTCAACTACCAACTGCCAGAGTCAGGATTTGAATCCAGTTCTCTTGACTGCGAAGTAGAAAGCAGGCAACTGTAACAGAAAAGCATTGTTTTCTAAAAGGAGCCTGCCCTACAGTGGGTGAACTGAGAGCCATGAATGCAAACTGCTGATGATGCAAATGTGAGCATGCTGGCAGGTGAAAGAGTTGAAGTCACATGTCCATTTGCTCTTTTAATTCATGGAGATGCTGAGACTATTTAATATCAAGAATTGATATTAATGGTGGTAAAGTGCTTTGAAGAACAGGGAGGATTGTGTCCCCATTGACCAGCATCAATAATGGAAACTTCTCTTCCTGTTCAGAACAGAGTCCTGAGGGTGTTATCTCCCCCTTCTCCTCACAGTTTCTATTCCAAAAAAATGGTGCCTTTACCACCAGCCATTTTTTTAAATTTTATTATGATTTTTATTTTATTGTAATTTGTATTTTATTTTATTTTATTTTACATCGTTATCTACTCCAGGATTCTCCTATCACCTATGAACTCTCTTAATCTTTTGTGCCCTTCCCACCCCTGACTTCCCCCCCCCCTCATGCTCTATGCTTCAATCTGCATCCAAAAAAGACACCTGTACCCAGATGTTTATTGCAGTGCTATTTACAATAGCCAGGATATGGAAGCAACCCAAATGCCCCAAAATAGATGAATGGGTTAGAAAGTTGCAGTATATGTACACAATGGACTATTATACATCAATAAAAAAGGCAAACATGTAATTTGCAGCAACATGGATAGAGCTAGCAGGAATCATGCTAGCAGAAATAAACCAGAAAGAAAAGGAAATACTGGGTGGTCTCACTTATATGAGGGATAAAGGAAAAACTAACAAATGCACTGCCCCCGTTTGAATAGTTGTTCTGCATTCTTCAGAGCTTCTTCATTAAGTCCTTATTAAAAGGTGCCTCAAAATGTTATTTACTGTACCAGTTTAAGAAGCATTCCATTATCATCTCTGCATCCCTTCTGATAACCCAGGACAGGAAACTATGTTCTCTGGGGATCTTTGTTGAGAGTAACTTCAAGATTAACCTAAGCAGAGAAGAAGTGCATTAGAGTATTTGAGCTGCTCATTAAATCTATGGCTGGGTTTAAAATATCGGCATTGGAACCTGTACTTATAGGAACATGTTACAGGTTCTAGAAAAGACCCTTGCACTTACACCTGCCAGGAGGAAATAACCAATCCCATCACTGATGTGCCCTGCTGAAAGCAGAGCAGTCTTTTCCACCAAGTTCATCAGAAATTGCATCCCCCATCAGACCTCCGTTCTTGTGTTACTTCAGAACTGATGTTTCAAGCTTCTGGTTGGTCACAATTAGCCATGTGTCTGTCCCCTATCAAGAACAAAATTAGGATTCTACCCAAATAGAACTAAACAAAAAGGCAGGCATGTTTCAAACAGTGGTTGACTAAATAATGACCCCACGAAGATGTTCATGCCCTGGTCTTGAGCACCAGTGACTACGTTACCTTACCTGGTAAAAGGCACCTGGAGCCTATGATTCAGTTAAAGATCTTGAGATGGAAGTTTTAGCCAGAAGTGTCAGGTGGACCAGATCATATGGCTCCTTACAGGAATGAGACAGGCAGGTGAGAATCAGGAAAAGGAGTTGTGATGACAGAAGTTGAGTTTAGAGCGATAAGCTTTGAAGATGGGAAAGGATCTAAGTAAGAAATGTAAACATCGATAGCAACTGGAAAAATCAAGAGCCTCAAGGAGAAACTTAGATCAACTGCCAGAAACTTTATCACAACCCCCACGACTCATTTCAGATGTCTAAGCTCTAGGATTTAAGATAATGAATTTCTTTGTTGAAAACCACTGTTTGTAGTAATTTGTCACAGCCATAGGAAATTTATGCACATAGGAAAAGTATTCAAATGGGATGTTCAACCAGAAAGCGTGACAAATGTCCAGCAATTAGAATTGAAGGAGAGCTGGAAAAACTATTTCCCACATTCAGTTCATTAAGTATCAACCTCTCTACCCTTTGAGACCATTCCAACAGAGTCCTGCAGTTAGGTTGGTTGAACACGCTGAATAAATTGCTCCTGATTATTCAACTTGTTCACCTGTTTTAGTCATTCCATGACTTACTCAACAAATGTTCTGTTCGTTAAATAAATATTTACTGGAACTAAGTGCCAAGCACTGTGAACGATACTGTGCTTAAAAAGGAAAACAGGAGATGACTCAAAGTAAACAGACAAGGAGCTCCAGACACCGGTTTTCAATTGAACTGATTTCCAGTTGTCTCTACATTTCAAATCCCACTCAATCCACATAAAAGTGGCCTTAAAGAATGAAAGTTAGGAGGTGCAGATAATTCTAGAAGAGGAACCCTATTGATTTATGTATAAAGGTATTCTAGTCAACACAAATATGTTTTAAAAACAAGTCTTGAATGTCTATTATAATAGCAATAATCTGGAAAGATAAATATGTTTTATCTTTGATAAAATCATATTTTACATTTGCTCCTTAAAGATAATATATTTTACGTGCATGATTTCATTTAATTATATCAAATCCCCATTTTACAGATGGGGAAACTTAGCAAATGCCACCACATTCACATCACTAGGTGACCAGGCTGGAATCTGAAACTCAGATCTGACCCCTGGGTGCACATGTTTTCATATGCTGTCTGCTTATCTGCATGCATTGGATTAGGAGCTAGGAGTTCACATGTGTAAGAGAAAAAAAATCCCCAGTTATGAGAACTTCAAAATTTAGTAGGTATGTGCAAAGCTATATATTACTGCTATCATCTGTTACTTCTGAGGTAGGAGCAACCACGACGTGCTCTCACTGATGTTGGTCCCTGCACATCCTCCCAGATTATTTGTCAGTCTATAGCCCACAAGGTGGACACCCTCAGACTGTGCTCCCGCCTTTCTCATCCTTCCCTCCACATGTCACTGTGCACTAAGGTCAGTGCATGCAGCATGGGTGTGTTTAATACCCCTGAAAGCCTCTTGCCAGTGAGTGTAAGGTCAGACACATAGCCTTTAGCACCCTATTCAGAGCTGGTAGCTTCCCAGCTCTTCTCAAGTTTGTCAGATACCCACACAGAAAATGTGGAGGCTGAACCACTAGTAAGGAAACACAGACATCCCTTGCCACTCCCAAGTCTGGTAGTTAGGGTAAGAACACTTGACTCTCAAGGCAAGGCTATCTCTTACCCCAGTGGCACCCCAGTGTTCTGCTTTTGGGATATGGGAGCTGCTGCTTGCTGAGTTACCGTTCTGCTCAGCAGTCCTGCTGACAGATGGTGTGACTTGCTCATTAAATCAGAATCCTCTCCACTGCAAGGGCCCCAGGCATGTTGGGAGACAGACTTGGTGGTGTTTTCTAGTGCTGAATGGTCTGCAACTCAAGAGCATGAAGATAAATATTCTACTTCATTGTGCATCCACTAACTTAAGCCTTCCTGGGTCTATTCCCTTCACGTTGACAGGGCACATTTAGAAAAGTGAAACGAAGTGCTTTTAGGCAACCAGCTCCTCCATCCATCACTTTCTCTCGTACTTTACCAGCGTGGCCCTTTTCTCTAAGACTTGTCTTCATGCAGTGTTTTATATCAGTAACATACGAAGTCTTGAACCAAAAAAAAAAAAAAAAAAAAAAAAAAGCTTTCCTAGTCCATAGTTCAGGGTTAAACTTTGTTATTGTGCAAGGCTTATTTCTCTGAAGAGCTTGTTGAAAGAAAAGTCAACAACCTGTGTGAAGAGGGAGCCCTGGTCTAAAACAGCATGACTCCAGTACAGGCAAGGGTAAGCACAGAACAACTGGGTTAACAAGTTGTGTATTTGTCCTAAAAGCAATGAGAACCAGCAAGAGAGCCTTAAGATGAGGAGTTTTACCAGATTGTATTTGCGTTTCTGGAAGACCTCTCCAGCTAAAGAGTGGAGAAGTGACAGAGTGAAAAGGGTTGAGGCAGGTAATCTTGAGAGGCCATCAGGCGATGGATGGCAGCGTGACGTGTGGGGATACCTGAAGGAGGTGATGGTGGACCTGCAGAGAGTGGAGAGAGCAGGAGCTGTTTGGAACATGTATCATAGTGAATTTCACACCTGCCAGTGGCGCAGTGCAAAAGGGAAACCATCATGCATTGCATGCATTTTCCATTGAGTTGCTGAAAATGGCAAGCCACCTAGAGGGGAGGAGTGATAGGAAACTTGGGAGAGGAGGAGGGAAGGAAATATTAGGCATAGAAAGAGAAGAGCATCTCCTCTTTAAGAGTGTATGCTAGAGCATGAGAACCTAAGGTTACTACGTTTTAACTAGTATTGACAACTCTGCTATTACTAGCTGTTGTTATTGCTTAGAATACCTAAGGTTAAAATAACATTCCATTCTCACTAAAATCATGTTGATATGTATCCTTCATCAGCCTTATAAAGTTGAACAGACTGAGGCACGGAAATTTTAATAATTTAGCTGGGATTAGAAAGCTAGCAAATGGGCCAATCTATGATTTGAACCCCAGTTTGACTAATTCTAAGAGTACACTGAACAACCCCTATGGAAACCACCATCCCACTGGGACAATGAACATGGTCAGGGATAGGATGGTGTAACTTCAGAACACATACTGAAATTACAGTCTGGTGAGAAGTCCTTTTGAGAATATTGAGGTCTCCTGAATTTGAATGAAGCTATATAAGCCAAATGTCTGGGTGTCAGTTTGAAACAGGGAACAAATGATGGGATTAGTAACAAGGAAAGTGAAGAGGGCAGTGGAGGTAGCTTTTCAGAACATCATGCGTCCTTCTAATCTTTGATTATGCTACTTCGCCAGTGAGACAGACCTCAAACTCTGAACCTGGTGGCTGCAATTCTTGTGCCTCTGTTCTTTATAGACTCACTTCCCCATCCCCTCTCTGTTCAGCATGCTTCAGCTCTGAAAAATCTTCCCTCCTTCCTCTTTCCTTCCCTCTGTTTCCTACCTTTCTTCACTCTCCTCCCCCTCACTTTATTTATTCTTTTTTCCCACATATGTATTCAGTCACCTTCAATTGAGTACCAACTACAGGCCAGGAAATCTACTAAGTTCTGAAGGTCTTGGAAGATACAAAGAGCAACATTCTTTAGCAGCTCCTGGCTGACTGTCTTTATAATTCATTGTCTTACCTTTTACACTATTAACAGACATTGTTTCTACTCTGTCTAGAGACCAGAAGAGGGTGTGGCTTTGTCTGAAGGCTATGATCTCTGATCTGGGGGGAGAACACATAGAAATTAGTCAATGTGTAAGAGGACCTGAGCGTTTCTGGAAGATGGCATGGACTTAAAAGCACATGAAAAATAGTGTCCAATCATCAATTTGAATGGCTCCTAAGATGTGATGGTTATTATTATTATTATTTTTTTTTTTGCCTTATTGCTACCCTTTGCTTTTCTCGGCCTGAATCCTAAGACTCCTCCTTCTACTGTCATCTCTTTTCTGCTTCCTTTCACCTTTTTGCTGACTCTGGCTTAAACTCTTCATCGCGGATCTCTGACAATTTCTCCCCTGCGTTGCTAACCACTTTAAAAAATAGACATTTAAAAGGCTTCTGTGGGTCTCCTGCTATGTTATGGCTCTCGTGCTGTGTGAATGGAGGCTCCCTGCCCAGAGGATGTGCGCCCCACCACTGAGGCCCCAGAGGCTGCAAGGTTTGCCATGCAGGTCTGCTCCGTGGGCTATGGAGACTAACAGCTGGGCTTCTGCCCCCTTGTCCATCACCCGCGGTGGCTGCCTTCAGCAAAGGGCATGGCAGCAGATTGCTTGCTCCCTCACAGGGTCAAGGAACTGAGGCAACCTCAGGCAATGTGGATCAGGTCCAGGCTAACTCCCAGCTTTGCAGTACCTTCAGCACCACAGGAGTCTTGTCTGCCTGTCCAGTCTGCTCAGGGAGCTCTGGGCCTCTCCTAAGTGGAGCCAGAGTTGATGTAAGCTGACTCACTGCCCCCCTTTTGGGCTCTGCTCCCAGGTACTCTTAACATTGTCCTTCTTAGGTCATGTGGTACCTCTGAGCCTTGAGGTCCTCTTTTTGGCTTGACTTTGATGAGGGGTTCCCCACCCCCGTACCTAGTGCCTTCATTTCTGCAAGTGCTCCAGGCACCTTGGATCTGTAGGTGTAGGGCCCCATGCCTTCACTAAATTTAGTCCTCCTACCCATGGGCTAAGCTTAGTAGAACCTAGTAGACACAGGAAATCAGTGATGCATGCAACGTCTGAATTATGGATACCCTCTATGCTTCATTCCCATGCTGTGCCTGCGTGGGACACAAGTCAGGAGCCCAGAAGTCAGAAACCCCATTCTAATTACTATGACCAATATGGAGGTAGACATGCCCAGTGTACCTACTCTGCCCATGTTCATGCTTGAGAAGCAGCTCACATAACTTCACAAGAGCTTGGTGCTCCTTGCATTGGGACTCAGTTTACTCTGAAACCTATTAACCAAATTGTATCTTCTGGACTGTCTCCCCTGAGCAGACCCTCTTGTCATGTTCAGTGCATCCCCAGCTGAGTTAACCTTTGGAGAGCCTCTTCCTCTGGGTCTGCCTCTCTAGTGCTCCCCTTGCTCTTGCAGCCACATCTTGTTTCATAATGAGACACTGGTCAGTTAAGTAATGGGACTATGTGTAGTTGATCTTGAATGTCGTAAGTGGACTGTAGGGTACCAAAAGGACTATGCATGTCAGATTGTCTATCAAGCAGCCAATGAGTACTTATTGTGTAGTATTTCTGGACGTATCTGTTCTCAGTTGTGTTAAGGAGCTCATGGAAGAAGTCTTAGTGGTGTGGCTAGACTCATAGACTGTAGAGCCAGGCTGCCCAGACGTGACCACCTGTGAGTCACAACGTAGTGTCTATGTGCCCTTGAACAAGTTACTACTCCATGCCTCAGTATTCCTATTTGCAAAATGGAAAACATAGCACCCTTCAGGTTCCTTGGCAAGATTAAATGCTGTGTAAAGTATGTCTGCACATAATCAGTGTTCAATAAATACTTGCTCTGATGCTGTTGATGACTGCAGAAAATATGTAATACAGTCAGTTTCAAGAAAACTTTTAGCCTAATAAGTGGACTATAAATCACAAAAAACAAAGTGAGATCATGTAGAGTTAAATATTAGTTAAATTAGTTAAATTATAGATGAATACCAGTAGTTTAATAAGGCTCCAATAACTGTTAGGAAAATATGGGAAGGGCCACAGGGAGAAGGACTTGACCACAGCTTTTGGGGTGAGTGGACTGGAGAGAAGCAGGAGACAGGGTGGTCACTTAAACTTCTTGACACGAGGGTACTTCCCTCAGGGAGTACAGGTGTTTTCCTTGCCACAGTGTTTACTTGCTCACCAAATCTCTGTGCAAATGAGTGTGTAAATGAATCCTGTATTCTGGATTGAAGTTGGACGCTTACATTTGTCATGTGGCTCCAGTGAGTCCTCCCAGACTGTAAGGCTAATCAAGATGTAGTGTCCACTGTTCAGGGCCAGAGCCAGCATGGAAGTCAAATTCAGCTTCTACTTAGTAGCTCAGTTGGAAATCAAAATAAAGGTATGACTTAGAAGATTGGTGACTTGGGATAAGTGATAGAATAAGAGGCTTGTGGAAAACAGAGTGTACAGATGGGAGTAGCATTCTGAAAAGGCTTCAACTCATGGTTTAAGGCAAAGAAATTCTAATTAAGATATCAGATGAACTCACTGCAACTGCATCATCAGATCTTGTATCACTGGAGTCCTAGGGGAATGTTCCATAGGGAAAATCATTCCTAACAATAGGCATGGATTGAAAAGATCCATGTTTAGAAGTTCAGCTGTAGAAATCAGCCCAGGATTCAAAGGTGACTCGTGAAAGCTATTGTCAGATTGCACTTGGGGTGATTGGTGATCTTGGGTTGCATGGAGAAAAACCTTTATAAATCTGAATGGTGAGAAGTTCTTTCCAAATGTATTTATTAAATTTCTACTGTGTTTGAGGAACTGTGTATTTTGGAACGGCCCCGTAATTTTTGAGACAGAGGTGACTCGGCCATGCATCTTTCAGTTGAGAAGCTAAGAGTCTAAAAGATAAATCCTGTTCACAAATAATTAATACTAGGGAGAAAGTAGAATCTGGTATAAGGGAGGCAGAGAAAGAGAAGGGAGTGCTTGCTTACAATAGAGTCTGTGGGCTGGGCTCAAAGCCCAGCCAGCAATGGTACCCCCTTTTCTGGATTCGAATATCTGCTCCTCCAGTGGGTAGCTTGTGTGAACATGGTAACTACACATATCCTCTTTGACTGTATCTCCCTATGTAATATATAGACCAAAGTAGCACCTGTCTAATAGAGCTAGTTTTGCGGTTTGACTGAGATGGTCCATGCAACATGTGTGTCACTTACTAAAGTTGCTCTTTATTCTAATGAAGTGTTTAATTACTACCAGATCCATAGGTCTAGAAGATATCGATATCAGAGATAGGTCACCTGAAAATAAAATAAAAGGGTGAAATAGTATTAAGGAGATACTATACTAACAGAAACCGAAGAGAATTGTTGCCAGACTGAGTTAGTTTCACTTCCTAAGGAGGATTTATCTGCTGAAAATGCATATGTAATCTCCACAGAGCAAGAAGGCATCACCTCCTTCCCCATTCACTCTCTTCCTAAATAGTGCTGAGATGCCATTGAAATAAAGTAGAGTCTTCAGTGAAAGTATATGTTACTACCCCTTTACTGAAGAACAAGTCTACAATCTCTATTAACATTTTAATAAAGAAAAACAGTGAATGTCCCTGAAGCTACAGTTATATTTCTCAGCCTATACCCTGCAGAAGCATGCACACATGTGTTCTAGGAAGTGTACATGAGCTATTCAATGTGGCATGGTTTGAATGTAAAGACATAGGGCATAGCCCTGATCCCCAGCCGCAAGGACTGGGATAACTATGCTAAACTAAGATCAACTATGGTGAGACCACACTTGATAACACTATGCAGTGTTGACAAGTTTGGGGTGGAGCTGCACGTGGTGGGATCAACAGAACATGTTTTAGGAACAAATTATTGAACTATATTCATAGTGAACAATTCATACAGGAAAAGTATACATGTCTGCAACTTCAGTTGACCATTCAACTGTTGAAAAACCCTATATAACTTAACTACAGTTGTCCTCTTGGTATCTTTGAGAGATTGGCAGAACTCTCCCTCCTGAAAACACCAAAATCAGAGAATACCTGAGTCCCTTATAATGCCTGAGTCCCTTATAATCTCCCTCATATATGCATTCATCATCCTTAAATTCAGAAGCTGTTCCTGTTGGTTAGATTTGTGAATGCAGAACCCATAGGCAGAAAAAAGGAACATGTAAGTGCACCCATGCCCTTCAAACTTGTGTAATTCAAAGGTCAACTGAACATATTAAAATGTCTAGAAGAATGCAAATTAAATTGATAGCAGTGATTGCCATATGGGAGAAGTGAGGTTGTGATGGTGAAAATGAAAAACTTGAACTGCATTAAGTACTATCTGAATTACTGGGAAGATGTATTCACTAATTTTGTGTGTGTATATTTGCAAGCAAATAGTGAGGTATTATAGGTAAATAAGGCTGTTCACCCACACACCTTCACCACCTCCTATGTACATTTCAAAATGGTAGATATCAACTTCTCTTTTGAAAATGCAATTGAGAAAAGAATGACTTAGTTTATTTTCATGTTCTAACTCTTTTAAAGTCAGTAAAAAAGTATGTTGCTATTTTTTTAATTTTGCAAACAGTTGCAAAATTAAATTTGGTTTCTGTATTTCATGGGGAATGATTTAATGTTCTCCCACACATTGCTGGCATGCACATATGTCCTAAATAGAAATGAACTACACAGAAATATAAATAACATTTATATGAGATGGACAGTCCTGTTTAGTTGTTTTCCCAAACAGGCATGAAAATGCCCATTTTAAATTTACATTTAGACAGGAAAATTACCATTATCTCAATAGTGTAACAAAAAATAATAATCCCAGAGGTTGATGCTTTCAAGTGCACAGCAGTAAATACATGACTTGTTCAACCATGCAGATACTTTAACCAAACATTCAGATGAAGACAGAGGCTGCCAGGCAGTCATTTGCTCAATTGAAAAGATCTAAATGATGAATATTTTTTTAATTCATGTATTGGCTCTTGGAGAAGGTAGAGATCATCTAACATAAAAATTAAAATAATGATGATAAAATAGCATATGTTTGGCATGGCCTCAAAAAATGCATTCATATCCCCACATACCTGAACCTCAAAGAAACCCTGCTACTTATATAGAGAGATATTTTTAGCGCTAATTTACAAACTGACATAGAGCTTCAGAGAAATTTCATAGGTCTGTCCAGGATAGTGTGGGCAATATCATAGCCACATTTTTCCCCATGGCACTTGCCACCCACATACATTATACGTTTGTCTTTTTTACTCTGATATGAATCCCTCACTAGAAAGACACTTCACGAAGATGAGGATTTTGTTTATTCATTTCCAAGAATAGTATTTAGTGCATAGGAATTACTCCATATATAGCCATTGAAGGAAAGGAGGGAAGAAGGGAAGGAGAGAAAGGAAGGAGGAAGGGACCTGTGTAGGAGCTAACTGTTGTTATGTCTCTTCTTCTGTCAGACATAAGTGGATTCCATATTTTATTTTTTAATTTATTTATATATAAATTTCACACCTTTGTAATCCCAGGGATTCACCCACCCCTTCCTCCCCAGCCCCAAGTTGTATGTTTCAGTTTGGTGGTTAGCTAGTTTTGACTTTTCCTCATGACTTTTGTTTATTTTTTTCCTATATCCCATGTATTTGTGAAGCCATTTGGTTTCTGTCTTTTTCTTTTTTACTTGTTTCTGCTAATATAATTCCTTCTAAGTACATCCATGTTTTCATAAAATCATCCAATTTGTCATTTTAAATTGATGAGTAATATTTCATTGTGTGTATATACCAAATCTTTTCCATCCAGTCATCTGTTTTGGGGTATTTAGGTTGCTTCTATGTCCTTGCTGCAGTAAATAAATAAATAGAACTGCAGTAAACATCCAAGCACAGGTGTCCCTTTGTACCACATTGAAGTCTCTTTTGGGTAGATTCCCAAGAGAACAATTGCTGGGTCAAATGGTACTTCCATTTTCATTAGTTTGAGGGTCCTCCACGCAGCTTTCCATAGTGGTTGGACCAGTTTACATTCCCACCAGCAATGTAAGAGTGTTCCTTTCTCTCCATATCCATGCCAGCACTTGTTGTTGCCTGTTCTTTGGATGTGGGCCATTCTTACTAGTGTAAGATGGTATCTTGTTGTGGTTTTGATTTGCATTTCCCTTATTGCTAGTGATGTTGAGCAATTTTTCATGTGCCTGTTGGCCATCTGTATTTCTTCTTTGGAGAAGTGTATTTTTAGTTCTCCCCATTTTTTGAGTGGGCTTCTTGTTTTGCTTTTGTTTAGTTGTGTAAGTTCCTTGTGGACTTTCGTTATTAAACGCTTATCACTCTTGTGGAGGGCAAATATTTTTTCCCATTTGGTTGGGCTTCTTTTTGTTTTTTCTGTTGTCTCTTTTGCTGTACATAAGCTTTTTAGTTTGATGTAGTTCCATCTGTCTATGTTTTCCTTCATTTTTTTTGCCATCTGTAGATGTGTCCAGAAAGGGATTTCTGAATTGTAATTCATGGAGGGTTATGCCCAAATTTTCTTCTATGTATGTTATGGTTTCAGGTCTGACATCTAAGTCTTTTATCCATTTTGAATTGATTTTTGTACACGGTGTGAGGGAGTTGTCTTGGTCCACTTTATTTCGCATGTCTTAGTCCAATTTTGCCAGCACCATTTATTGAAGAGGCTATCTTTGTTCCAATGTAAGCTTTTCACTCCTTTGTCAAAGATTAGTTGACTATATATGTGTGGTTTTATTTCCGGGCACTCAATTCTCTTCCATTGGTCTGATTGTCTGTTTTTGTACCAGTACCAAGTTGTTTTAATTATTATGGCTTTGTAGTATAGTTTGAAGTTTGTCTTTTTACGGCCAAGAACCTTTTTGATATTTGAGGTCTTTTGTTATTCCATATGAATTTCAGATTTTTTTTCATCTCTTTGAAAAATGTCATTGGGATTTTTATCAGCAATGTATTGAATCTGTAGATTGCTTTTGATGGGATGGCCATTTTATTGATATTAATTCTTCCAATCCATGAGCAAGAAATGTCTTTCCATTTCCTTATGTTTTCTTCTATCTCTTTTAGCAGAGTTCTAAAGTTTTCTTTGTATAGTTCTTTCATGTGTTTTGTTAGATGTATTCCCAAGTATTTAATTTTTTTAGTGCAATAGTAAATGGGATGGTTTTTCTGATATCTTCTTATTCTTTTTGATTTTTTGTGTATAGGAAAGCTATCGACTTCTGTATGTTGATTTTGTATCCAGCTACCTTACTGAGCTGGTTTATTATTTCAAGCAATTTTTCTGTGTTTTCTTTTTTTGGTTATCTATATAATCATGTCATCAGCATATAATGATAGCTTCAGTTCCTCTTTTCCTATTTGTATCCTTTTTATGTCTTTCTCTTGCCTTAGTGCCCATGCTAGAACTTCCAGTACAGTGCTAAAGAGTAGTGGGGAGAGTGGGCATCCTTGCCTGGTTCCAGATCTTAACTGGAATGATTTTGTTTTTCCACATTTAGGATGTTGTTTGCCATAGGTTTGTCATAGATGGCTTTTATTATGTTGAGGTAAGTTTGTTTAATCCCTAATATTCAAGGGCTTTTATCCTGAATGGATGCTGGACTGTGTCGAATGCTTTCTCTGTGTCTATATGGTACTGGGCTATTGTTTTTAGGCAGAGTTTTGATGACTGCTTCAATTTTATTGCTTGTGGTTGGTTTAGTAAGTTCTCTATATCTTCTTTGTTCAATTTTGAAGAGTTGTATCTTTCTAAGAATCTGTCCATCTCATCCAGGTTGTTGTATTTATTTCCATATAGCTGTTCATAGTAATCTCTTATTATCCTTTGGATTTCTTTTGTCTCTATTGTAATTTCTCCTCTTTTATTTGTGATTCTATCTATTTGAATTTTCTCTCCTTTCCTTTGTGAGCTTTGCAAGGGGCATATCAATTTTATTTATTTTTTCAAAGAACCAGCTTTTGGTTTTGTTGATCTTCTGGATAGTCTTTTTGGTTTTTAGGTTATTTATTTATTCTTTTATTTTTGCTATTTCTTGTCTTCTGCTGGGTTTTTGGGGTTTTTTTGTTGCTCTTTTTCTAATTTTTCAAATTGGTAGATTAGGTTGTTTTTTTGGTTAGTTTCTTGCTTTTTGATATGGGCCTGTATTGCTATGAACCTGTCTCTTAGATATGCTTTTGCTGCATCCCAGACATTTTGGAATGTTGTGTCTTCTTTGTCGTTTGTTTTGTAGTTAGTTTTAGTTACCTTTTTAATTTCTTCAGTTACACAATCTTCATTAAGTAACATATTGTTCAGTCTTTAAGTGTTGGATGTTCTTCTTGTTTTCCTTTCATTGTTGATTTCTAGTTTGATACCCTTGTGGTCTGGAAAAATAGTTGGTATTATTTTAATCTTTGAGTATTTATTTATGTTTGCCTTGTGGCCTAGTATGTGGTCAATTTTAGAGAATGATCCATGTGCATTTGAGAAAAAGGTGTATTATTTTCTTTGTGGGTGTAGCGTCCTTTAGATATCTATTAGGTCCATATTATCTAGGTCTTCTTTTAAGGCTTTTGTGTCCTTGTGTAGCTTTTGTTTTTTTGATCTGTCCTTTGTTGAGAGTAGGGTGTTGAAGTCTCCTACTACATATGGATTATCATCTATATTCGTTTTCAGTTCTCTTAGTAGCTGTCTTATGAATCTTGGTGCACTCTCATTTGGTGAGTATATATTGATAATTGTTATGTCTTTTTGGTTGTTTGACCCTTGAACCATTAGGTAGTGACCATTTTATCTTTTGTTACTTTTTTTTTATTTTGAAATCTGCTTTGTCTGCTATAAAAATGGCTACCCCTGCCTTTTGGGGGGGACTATTTGTTTGTAGAATTGTTTTCCATCCTTTTACATTCCATATATGCTTGTCTTTTGGGATCAGATGTGTTTCTTGGAGGCAGCAAAATGTTGGGTTCTGTCTTTGAATGCAGTCTGCAAATCTGTGTCTTTTGATTGATGAGTTTAGCCCATTGACATTTAGAGTAATTATTGATGTTTGAGGTTCTAACAATGGGTTCCTGGTGGTCATTTGGGGTTCTGTTTCAGTTTCTTCTTTCTTTTCTTTTTATTATTCATTCTTTTTATTCTTCTGCAGGTTTTAGTCTTAGGGCTTCTTGCAGAAGTTCTTGGAGTGGGGCCTTGGTGGTAGCAAATATCTGGAGGTTTTGTCTGAGAGGGTTCTAATATTTCCTTCATAAAGGAAGGACAATTTCGCTGAGGAGTATTCTTGTTTGATACTTTCTGTCTTTGAGTGTTTTGAAAATGTGGCCCCATTCTCTCCTTGCTTGGAGTGTCTCTTCTGAGAAATCTGAGTTCAGTCTAATCAGTTTTCCTTTGTAGGTTATCCATTTCCTCTCGTTATTCTCATTATTTTTTCTTTATTTTTGACTCTTGAAAGCTTTACTATGATGTGTCTTGATGTGTTTCTTCTTTCATTAAAGTAGTTGGTGTCCTTTTTGCTTCCTATATGTCTATTTTTACATTTCTTTCTTCAGGTTTGGGAAATTTTCATCCATTATTTCATTGAAAAGCCTTTTAGATCCTATGTCTTTCTCATCACCTTCTGTGATTCCAATTACTCTTATGTTTGTTTTCTTTAGGTATCTGACAGATTTCTGATTTTTTTCTCTGTCTTCTTTCTTTTTCTCTCTCCTTCTCTTTCTTCATCCTCTCTACTTATGGATCCTCTAGTGTGCTGATTGGTTCTTCTATTTCTTCTAATCTGCTTTTCTGGCTTTTGCCTGCATTTTCCCGTTCTTCTATGGCTCCTCTTCTACACTGTATCTCCTGCAGCTTATTTAAGGCTTCAATTTCATTTTTCTGTTCATCAATGATATTGTTCATTTTGCTGCATTCTTTTCTATATTTTTCTGCTACCTCTTTTAGTTTGTTGAAAGCTTCTAATTTCTTACTTTCCTTTATTCCCTCTCTTCCTTGGCCTCTTTGAGTGCTTTTATCATATTGATTCTGAATTCTTTGTCTAACATATAAAGCATTTCTTCCATGTCATCCATGTAGGTTTCTGCAGATTGTTTATCCTTTGGTGGTGAGTTATTTTTCTTAGGGCTTGCTTGAGTATTTGTATTCTTCTGCCTTTCTGTGTTTTTCTTTCAGACTTGTTCTACATATTGAGTAACTACTGCTCTAGTATTTGGTGGCATGTTGAAGCCTATCTAGTTGTGGTTAATTCTACTTTTGTGCTTTTGCTGCTGTGGTGATTATATTTGTTTCTGTTGACTATTTTGGGGGATAAGTTCCTTTTCAGAGAGTGGATGTGGTGAGCAGATGTGGTTTCTATTGTATTGTCTGTCTTCTTTTTTCATTGTTTCTCCTCTTTTAGATTGATGGGTCTTAAATAATTTTTAGTGCTTCTGAGTGTCTAGGGCTTGTTGTATAAACCTTTTTGACTGGGGTGTCTTGGCACTCCTGGGTAGTAAATGTCCTCGCTTGGCTAGTCAGTGCTGGTACTTCTGGGTTGCTGGGGTGTGAGCTTTTCACTGACAAGTTGTCTTTCCCCAGGACAGTAAAACTCAGCCCCAGTCATGCCTCAGCCTCAATAGCAGAGGCCCATTCAGTTGCAAAGCTTGAGGCCCCACCCTGTCTCCCAGATGTGCTACCTTGGCAACTGGAAGTAATCCAGTGCTGGCTGGAGCCCTCACCTGAGCCCCACTGGGCTGCTGGGTTGAGAGCTCTTCGATGCCAAGTTGTCTTTTCCTCAGATTTCTTATTTTATAACAACCTGAAGTCTTTGATAATACAATAGCTTTTGATAATTCAAAAGTCTGCAGGAAGCCACTTTGCTTCTATAACACACCTATATGATTATCTGATTTGCTAATTGAAAGAATTCTAAAGAAGAGTTCTGCTTTTAAGACAGATGACCAAAAAAGTGGTACTAGTGCTCACCTCTGTTTTACAACACATTACAGAGGCAGAACCCCACAGGATGAGCCAGGATGGTTCTGCCAACACCCTCCGCAGGGGCCTTATTCATACAGGTCTCCCTATGACTTTTTTTTTCGAAATTCAGAGCCTAGTTACAAGTGAAGAGAAATCATCCTTGATGATGCAGAGAATGGGAATTTACTGAATTTCCTGTTTGTAAAACAGGACAGAAATGAACAAGCAAATGTTAAATTTGGGGCATTCCAATAACAATCTGTCTTGAATAAAAGCCATAACATTTGAATTCCTGAATAATGCTTAAATAAAAACTGGACTCTATCCCACTGAACTTTTTCTGGAGCTTGAGCTTTTTCTGTTTTTGTTTTCATAAAATAAGTAGCAATATTGGGTAGGTTATATCAGAAACCAGTTTTTCTTAGTGGAATGAGAACTCTTGATCATTTGGAAAAAGGTGGGGTGAAGGTGAATAGATTAGGTGCTTGACTGGGTGACAGATATAAGGTGTAACCAAAATAATCTCAGAAATTAAGATATCATATTCTAATGAAATATACATAAGAAATGAAATTACCAAGGAAAAAGTCATGAAGAACAAAATACTCAATTTTAACATAAACAGGGCCCACAGTGCTGATTTCTTCTTTTGTCTTAGGCTTTAAGATTGTTATCATTAACCTTAAATGTTGTTCTTAATTAAAAACTAGATATTTTGTTCACAAATGAGTGTCTTTGCATTCACCTTGATTTTTTAAAGCTATTGCATTAAACTATTATTTACTCCAGGACCTGCCTCACTTCCACCACTATAGTGCCCAGCATCTGTGTGTTATTTACGCAACCTTTGAAAGTAGGCAGTCAGGCAAACAAGACTCATACCCAGTCATGGCAGTCAGGGAATGGGAATCATACCCAGCCATTGCTTCTACTATGGTAGCTGCAAATCAGGGTATGAGAACACCAGGGCTGGCAAGAAGCAGGCTTATTAGTACTCGTACTAACTCAGCAGATTCATATCCAAAGGTTGAATACCCCTAACAGAGAGTTAAGGTATTATGTACACTCTACATGTATATGTGGTGTTCCAGGTGGGCTATCATTGATGGTAGTATATGGTTTAACATGACATAAGGCAGAATAAGGAAGATTCAAGGGCTGCATACCAGTAAACTCAGTCAATAAGTCATGGATTGGGATTCTAGACAATTGTTTTTCTAGACTTTTAGGCAGTATTTCTTAGATTACTGTACTTCAGCATGCTTTATCATGCTTTCACCTGGTCAGCATACTTCTCTTTGACTTTGCAGTTCAGTTGTCTTTTTAAAAAACTGTTTCTTACTTTTCTTCCTCTCCAAGCTATGTTAACAGCTGAGTCACTATTTTTTCTTAACCATTTTGTTGTTTACATATTCATGCATGTAATTATATGCCTATTTCTATATCTATATATTATATCATTGCATTCTCCAGGGTTCACCTACCACCCCATTACCTGAGAACCCACCTCTCTATCTTCCTGTACTCCTCCCTTCCCTAATTTCTCCCTCACCCTACCCCTCTCTGAGCAGCCTGCCCAGCTCTACTGTCAGCTTATTTTGTCAGGTTTTTCTTATCCTTTTACTTGTTTCTATATTCCATCTATAGGTGAGATCATATGGTTTCTGTCTTTCTTTCTGACTTATTTCTGCTAAAATGATTCTTTCTAGATCTATCCATATCATTAAAAATATTACAAATGTTTCATATTTGTGGGTTTTGATTGTAGAATAATTTTCCATTGTGTAAATATACCTCCTATTTTTAACTGTTCATCAGTTTAGGGCATTTTGATTGTTTTCATATCTTGGCAGTTGTAAATAGTGCTGCAATAAACATCCAAGCACAGGTGTCTTTTTGAATTAATGTTTTAGTGTTCTTTGGGTAGACTCCCAGAAATGGGACTGCTGAATTGAAAGGTAATTCCATTTTCAGTAGTTTGAGGGTCCTCCACACAACTTTCCGTAATGGCTGGATCAGTTTATATTCCCACCAACAGTGTAAGAGTGTTCCTTTCTTTCCATAACCATATCAGACTTCTTGTTGCCTGTTTTTTTGATATGGGACATTCTTACTCGTGTAAGATGGTATCACATTGTGGTTTTGATTTGCATTTCCCTGATTACTAGTGATGTTGAGCATTTTCTTATATGCCTGTTGGCCATTTATGTTTCCTCTTTGGAGAAGTGTCTTTTTAGTGTCTGAGTCATTTTGATTGAGGTGTGCTGAAAGGGATATTTGCTACGGAATAAAAAGTAGTGAGATGGATATCTGTAAAACAGATCTTGGATTGCTAATCCCAGTACCAGAACAATAATCTGTATGTTCTGACAGATGCACTACAGGTGAGCAAGGTTCAGGAGATCAAGGTTCCTAATGACCAGCTTCTTGCCTACAGGTTCCTGGAGCTCTTTGGAAGAAAGAGAATGTGGGTGTGAAGCAGGGGTTTGGAGATAAATTGGAAAATGCAGTTCTTTTTGCAATACAACTGCTGTTGCATGTTTGAATAACAAGTTGTTGTGATATACCTGATGCCTTCTTAACAGTGATTGGAAGTGAATTCCAGCCTTTTGTTGTGTCTTGACCCAGTGTCTGTATGAGAGAGAGCGTGTGTGTGTATGTGTGTGTGTGTGTGTTTGTGTGTCTATTGACCAAGAGTGCCCTCGACTTTTCCTTCTTTGATATGATTGTTGGAGCTTACAGAGAGTCTGCAATGCTCTTTTCCCTACCCTGAAGATTGCGTCCTAGTGAAAATGGTGGAATGAGCACATGTTGCCAGTGCCCTGGTTCTGTAGACTGAATTCTAGAAGCACTGTGCAGCCCCTATGCTCTACATGCACAGTGAGCACTGGACTTTAGCATGTGTATGAAGTATCTGTCACATTTTTGGAACCAAAACCCCTCGTCACTTCCCTCTTCTTATAGAGGTGCTGATGAACAGTTTGCAATAATAGCAAAATGGAGAGGATCTCTGAATGTCATTCTTTTATCAAACCAGTTGACCAAGAGGTGACTCAGAGCAGGTGAATCCTCTGAAAATGCTTCAAGAAACTCCCAGTGCCTGCAGTGTCTTCAGAATACTTTGCCATAGGGAAGTTCTGACAGTGCTTGAGTGGGTTAGATGCCAAATCACAGATGCAAAGATGTAGAAGTCAGTCAGATCCTTGGTGACAGAACTGGTGGTTGGCAATTGGGGGTGAAGAGATGAATTTCAAAAAGGACATCCATGCAGATAAGGACCCATCACATGAGCAATTTTGCCATAGACCAGAGCCTAGGAGAGGCCAGAGTACAGGGCATCTAGCAGCACCATTGGGACTGGATACAAAGATGGGGTCTAAGTATTAAAAGGACTGGCAGAGTCAGCACAAGGCTTCTCAGCAGAGATAAACAAGGATCTGACAGGTAGAAGGAAATGTTGACTCAGATTACTAGAATAAAAATCTTAGTAGAACCAGGGTGAGGGTAGGATCTATGGGAACAGAAACAAGAACTGCCAAATAAATAAACTGGCTTCTTATTACCCCCCCCCCCTTTTCAGGCCTAGTGCTGGTCCTAAAGAGGGAGGCAAGGCTGCCCCCATCACTGGACACTTAAGTAACAGAGGAAGGTGTGCTAGTAGGCAAGACAGCTTATAGTCAGTGCTCTACATCAGAGAGGAATTTAGAGGCTTGTCTATAACATCTCACCTGGCCCTGGTGACACTGCTATAAATTTAGTATTGTTGTCCTTCCCATTGGGATCAGGAACTTGCTGAAGATCTTAACAGTAGAGCTGATATTGGAACCATGGCAATTTGGTTTGGAGCCACATTCTTTACTGTATGGAGCTGATACAAACAGCTCATTGAGTCACCAAAATCTGAGCTTTGGTGGTCCAAAAGAAACAGAAAGCTGGGTATATGGTTCAACTTGAATTTGGTGACAGGCCTGGGAATAACAACTTTTTCAAATATCTAGGACGAGGAACAGGTGAATGTGATAGAGAAGCTTCCTTTAGGAGCCTCACCTGCTTGTGTTTCAGCAAGAACATTGTAGACTCAAGTGTTCTTACTGTTACCTGACACGGGAGAGGCTGTTGTTTGAGTTGTGCTGTGTTTCACCAAGTTGTGGAACCCTAGATACAGGTCATAACCCCACCCATCTTGATGCGTTGACTGTGGCATGTGTCCTGATTTCCACTGGTGTCTCTTGGTCTAACCTAAACATTTCCTCCAAATCCAGTGTATCTAAAGACGGAAGACAATGTTCAGTGACTGTTAACACACATTATTAGCCCAGGGAGGTGGTTAATTTATCTTCCCTTTAAAGTAAAACACCTTGAATTACTCATTTGAAATGTAAATACATGTCTGACTTTGGTATTTTATCTTCCTTAAGTAGGAGGAAGTAGGAGTAACATTTTCTCCTGTTTTGGTTAACAAATTCATATATCCCATAGTTCTTATTCTCCTGTGAAATATCTGTCATGCTAACTATCAGAAGAAAGCATTTAGCCACTAATTGCTTGTTACATGGCACTATCCTTTCCATTGTTGCCTGGTGCCGTCATTGAACTCATTAATTGCTGTTTAATCTTTCATGGGCTTCTCTCTTCTTCCCAAATAGACTAATAACTCCATGGGACAGGAATTTCACCTCATAGATTTTTCTCTTTATTCACATGGGTGTCAGTATCATTTTCTCAATCACACCATGACCTTTTATTATAGAATATTGCCAGAGATGAAGTGAGATGGTCAGGAGAGGAGAAAAGAGAGAGTGATCTAGTCCTTCGTTTGTGTTGTTCAAGGAGTTGGGTTGAACATTGAACATTGGGTTGTTCACTACCTGTACTGGTTTTACCTCATACCTGACAGAGGCTGGGTCCGCTGGGTATCCTGAATAAATCTATCTGCACTAATAAACTCACAAACAAAGGAATAAGAAAAATTAGAAACAACCAACAGAATCATAGAATGACAGAGGGAGAAGAGGAAGAAAATGGGGGAGGTAGAGAGCACAAAAGATTAAGATGGTTAAGGAAATGGGAGAACCCCAGGGTACACAATGACTATATATGTGTGTGTGTGTGTGTGTGTGTGTGTGTGTGTGTGTGTGTGTATAAATTAATTACAAAAGTAAACCCTCTAGAAATTCAGGGTTGGGTTTTAAACTGTAGTCCTTAGATCATACACTTTCTTCCGAGCACTAATTGATTTTAAAGGTGAGAAAACATGACTCGCTGGAAAAACAAAACTGTTATTTTATCAGAGTTGTTAGACTGATCATTGAATATTTTAGTAGGAGAGAAGAAAGAGGTTAGAAATCTCCACATAAGCTCGGGTGAGGTCCTCTTCCAGGAATAAAGGTAGGAAAGAGGAAAACAGTTTCTCCTTTGTTTGGCTGCTGTGGAATACCTAGAAAGAGTTCTGTGTGCATCCCAGTAAGTTATGTCTGAAAGACTCCCCACATTCATACCTGGGTATGGCATCAGATATGTGGGTAGTCCTCTAGGTCTAAGAGTCTCTGACATATGGAGAGAGTGAAGAGGTCAGCTCTTGCTATTCAGAATCATAACAATCACTAATGGCTATTGATTATTTAATATATTCTGAACAGTATCCAAGTGGTTTGAATATTTTAGTTCATTCCATCTTCACATCAGTTCTTTGTGGTGGCTAATGTTAGTTTCCTCGTGCTGTTGCTGCTGAAGGTCCTTTGTGGTAACAACTAGTAAGTAATAAAACCAGTTTTCAACTATCAGGAGTTTAACTGCAGAGAGCAGGTCAAGTATCAGATAGTAAATCTTTTCAGCCTTGGGCCTAGGGTGGTCTCTATCTCACCTGCTGGACTCTATTGTTGTAACTAAAGAATGTTCATAAAGAATATGAAAATGAATGACCATGGCTGTGTTCTGATAAAACTTTATTTGCAAAATAAGACAAAGGGCCAAACTTGGCCCATTCGTTTCCAGCACTTACTCTCAAGCCCAACTATTTGCTCTTCCCAAATCAGAGACTGTCCCCTATGTGTTTTCCCATTACTATAAATTATATATGAGGGATTAATTACTTTGAGGATTGTGCAGACCAAATAGTTGATAGTTTTTTTTTCATTTTCTCAAATACCTTTGGTTCCTGATAGAAATGAACCCTGGTGAATTGGAGAAATAGATCCACTTGTTTCATATACATGGTCTTCCCAAATTCAGCAAAAGATTATCAGGCATTCATTTCCTTAACCTCTTGATGTTGATGATGGTGTTTTTAGTCTGTTCCCCTTTTATGTGATGCTTGGAGGCTGCTTGTTTTTAGGAAACCCTTAAGGCCTGTGGGAACTTGATTTCTGTAGTTAAATGCTGTACACCTGAGTTCTAACCCCAGGGATTTGTGTTCTGAAATCAGTTTGGTCCCTACCACCAAAGAGTGTCAAATAAAAGTGCAAGAAATAATCACGTCACTCAAACTCATTGGGCTCCTTTTTGTCCCCAGTCACTAGAACAGATGCAAAATCTCCATAAGGGCTGATTAATGCAGAAAGAGAGTGGAATCAGGGGATTTGGAGAGCATTGAGCCACTGATTGATGGTAGGAGAATTAATATTAATATTACTAATCATTGACCTTTGAAAAGCACCTTAAGATTTACAAAATGCTTCTCCCCCCTCCTATTGATGACCCAGTCTGACTCATCTCCTCCCCTCCTGGGTACCTGGGGATTTGTCTTAATGGTGTTTCAGAATGTAAGGATGCTGATAAGATCTAATCTGAGCAGGTACTGGGACCTGAGCACATTACTTATTAATGCATTTGCTGATGGAGATGGAAACTCAAGCAAGATATCAGTAGATCCAGAAGGCGATGCTTTTACCTCCTCTTTCTCTTTAAATCTGGGTCCTTGTGTGTCAAGGAGAAGAAAAAACACATCATTTAAAAAGTGCATCTGTCATTTACGTGCTTGGAAACATGTCACAGTGAGTGGTGAAACATTATTAATTCCTTTTGCCTTCGAAGAATAATTCATGCACTTACAAGTATAATCTGCATCACAATGGGATATTTGGATGTAAGCGTAGGTGTAATTAACACCAGAAAATCTCAGAAACAAGAGAAGCAAGGAAATTCACAGTTGAATCATCTTCAGACATAATCGTTGTTGTGCAAAGGAATTTAGGGACATTCTCTAACTTTGGCCATGATGGGGGTCAGTGAAGGAAAGAAGAGTGAGAGCTGTCACCAAAGCCCTTGGATCCAGATGAGATCTGAGCTATGTCAGGATTGTTTTACATCATTTCCTATAAGTTGGATCCTTTAATTCAACATAATAACCATTTATGGAGCCCTTGTCATATTAAAAGTCCAGCTCGAGATATAGAATGATATAAATATAGTCATTATAGTATAGTGGGTCCTGCCCACATCTCCCTTCCATAGTTCTGTGATTATTGGTTACTCATAGTTGCCCTTGTCCCTAGAGAATTGTTCTCAGTCAAATGGGAGTTGCCAACCTTGTCTTCCTCTGCCCCCCTAGTATGCCCCCAGGGGCCTATAGCCAATGACTGACATTGAGGGATTGGGTGGGAGGCAGGTGCAGGGCTGAATATGTTCTAAACTGGAGCCCTCTTTCATACTAGAGTTCCACATGGGATCACACTGAAACCACATCTTGGCTCAGCTCCTAGTCCTGCCCTGTCTTGCTTCCTCACTTCCGTCTTCCTGAAATTTAATCACAACCACTCAAATCCCCACCTCTGTTTTTATTCTAGAGAGCCCAACTTAAGACACAGTGCTCAAACTGCATCAATTATGAGGGTCAAGAAGACATTTACTAAGTGATATATATATATATATATATATATATATATATATATCCATATATATATATAGGTTCTCATTTGATACTAATAATAAGTTGTCTTGCTCTTGGAATTGAGGCTTAGTCAGGTTAATTAAGGACTTGATGCTCCACAGTGAGTAGAGTCAAATTTGGGGGGGTGAGTCTATGAGACTCTATAGTTCCCATTCTTTCCAGCTGCCTTGGTTGATTGAGGCACATAAAAATACCTGCTCCACACACACAGGAGCTCTCAGTTCAATAGATGAAGAAAGTCAGTCTAAGATTATCAGAGATGAAGCATTCAGAGAAGGTATTCAGCGCAGGGACAGCTCATATTCACTTGAAAAGCATGGCTGTTTGTGGAGATTTTATCACATGTTTATATAGAAACCATGCTGAGTTCTTATTTTTTTTTCCTAGCTGAACTCATGTAGGTGTCTCTTCTGGTATGTTTTAAGCTTTGTACTTGCAGAATATATGGATGGGAGTAAGGTGGTATGTGCACATGTGGGTATATTGTATGAACCCCTAGGTAAACCTATTGCAAGGAGAGCTTTTTTGAGCCCGATAGGGTCACAAAAAGAGATGTGGGGGGTGCCATCTCCTGATTCCAGAGACCAGAGACAAAGGTCCCCACATTCTTCAGTACTTTGCTAGGAAGAAGATGTCTCCCTGATGCTTCCTTCTCTGAAACTGGCCACCTGAAAGTCATGAAAAATACCTTCAATAGTCCTATTCAGCCCAGTAGTCTAGTACGGGAATACTAGTGGTCTGAAAGAATGATAGATTTGACAAACATTTTGAACCAGAGCTGATAGATGTTTTTAAGGCCTTGCTTGTGAGATTGGATGTGACCAATATTAAGCTCCTTCTCCATTATTTTCTAGCCTTAGAATTGAATAGCTGGCATTTTGTCCACAGGCCTTACAGAGAATAAATTTAATCTGTGTTAACCTACAAAGCTTACTCCCTGACAAGGCAGTAAACCGGGGAGGGATTAAAACTTCCTGCGCTATTTCCCATACTCTGTTTTTTTAGGAGCCCAGTTCATGTTTTGGATGACCTTCACTTTTCTCATTCTGGAGAAGTCAATGCAGAATTCAATTTAGAGATTCCTGACTTTCTCCTATGTACACACCATCCATGCATACATACAAGCACACATGTGAACACACAAATTTACATGCAAATTATTATTCTTGGATGACTCGTATATTTAGGAAATCCTTTAGAGCATGACTTAATATCTGAAAATAGTATTAATCTATATATTTGGTGTTGGTAGACAGGCTGTGTAGTCTTCTTGGTTTCATTTACAAAATAATTCTGGGCCTGGTAAAAATCCTATCCCTTTATTACCAGTGTTGTCTTAAAAAAAAAAAACAAGCAAAGAAAAGGATGCATTTGAAAGTACCTGGTAGGATAATTGGCTAGTTAAATGTAAGGAATTTATTTATTCATTTATTTTTTTTTTTTGAATTCTTGTAATTTGGTGGATTTTTACTTGGCCCAAGTGAAGGTCAGTCAGTTTTATCTTGATGTCTGTCAATTTTATCTTGATGTTAGTCAGCTTTTCTTGATGTCTAAGTCATGTTCTGCTTCTCTTATGGTAGAAGAAAACTGTTTTTCCAGCATTGTCTCACTGTGGCTTAACTGAGTACTCTCTGTGCTTACTTAAAGGCTGGAGGGTTATATGGCACTTGACTGCCCTGATCTAATGTCTCCTCTTAACTGTGACCAGGGACTAGGGTATACAGCACAAGCTGAAGCTTGTTACTATACTGCAGATCTGTCTGGTAAAGGGAAGCAGCCTGGCATTATTGTAAATATTTCTGTGCCTGTGCTCAGAAGAAACATTTCTCCCTGAGACTCGAAAGACCTCCTTGCACTACTTTTTTTCTCCCAAATTATAAGAACGTGCATCTAGAGTCTGGTGTTGCATTTTTGCCCCTCCCTTATTTTCTAAACAATGAAAATATTAAGGTTTATTCAGACTCTTTATGAGAAGACAGTGGTTTCAGTTATAAATGTGAGCAGTTGAGTAAGGAAAATAAACCCTTGGAGAGCGTTTTCATAGGGAAAAAAAAGAATTTAATTGGAATTGTCCTCCTGAGAACTTTTTGCTCTGTCATTCAGATCTGCTCAGGCTTAGTATGACGTAGGCATAGTATGTTAGAACTCTGAGGAATCCTGGTGATTCCACCTCCCTGTCAGCTTTTCTTACAGCAAGAGTAGAAGTAAATATCAGGGCTACATCTCAGGGCTCTGGACTCATAATCTGGCTCATAGCTCTGAGGGAGACTGAAAAGGAACTTTGATTCTGTCTTATCCCAACATTCCCATAGGAACTCAGGGCTCTACCCTTGTATCTGTGTTCCTAAATCACCAAATAAATGAAAGCAGAGCTTTTGGGAAGCAGACTATTCAGTTTTAAGAAGGTTTAAGGTTCAGTAGAGGTAGGTCTCTATTATATTCATCATTGACCTGTAGCAAGTATTTTGGAGTTTAAAACCCCAATATTTTCAAAATGTAACCATAATTTTTGTAGAACCTGGTCAAAAACAGGTATGTGCTCCAGTTTATGACCAGTAGAGGGCAATCATGTTAATATAATCTTTTTGTTGGGTTTTCAATTAATTTATGGATGTGAATAAGTAAAACAAAGTTAACTTAAATATTTTAAACAAACTCTTTCATCAATACCCACTAAATGGGTGAGAAGCATTTTGCTTTATATACTGTAGTTATTCACCAAGGAGTATTACAGTGTTTTGTATCACATCCAGGAACAGCTCATTGATTAGGTCCTAGAATTCCCACCAACTTGCTCACCATCATTGCCTGGATACTGGTCACCATTGGCTAGGAGACACTGGAAGGAGGCTGGCCATGTGTTTTTGTAGCATTCAGGGAATTTTTACATCAATAATAGCTAAAAGCTGTACTCGGTCGGAGTGAAAGGACTCACATCATATGTGATGGGGAGTGGCACTTAATTCATTCTTCATGCCTCCTTCTTCCTCCCTGTTCAATTTTCAAGGACTCAGCAATAAACAAATCAGCAGCAGAAGATTCCTCCTCCTTGGCTCACTCTGCAGACAGCATAAATCAGATCTGCTCTTGATTAGAGATGTGGGCTGGTTGGCAGCATTTGGGAACAGATGAATGGCCTCATGGTCAGTGAGGTTTTCATTCTTGAGATTTGGGCAAGATCAGTGTGGAGAGTCATGGCAAAGACATATTCGCTGATCATTCACTCATTCACATGTTTGGGAAATATTAGTTGAACTCCTGATGTGTGCCAATTACTGTGCTGTGAACACTGGAGAAATGTAAGACATTTGGCTTCATTTAGGGAGCTAAACTGGACATTTATTGAATAATAAGTGCATTAAAAATATTAAAGAAATATCAACCTTTATTTAAGTTTTAGCACATGCAATTGTATTAAATGACATTTGTTGAACATTTACTATGCACTAGACCCCTGTTAAACACTGAAAATAGTTTATTGACTCCTCCTGAAATATTTAGTCTGCAGATGTGGTTTATAATCTGATGGACAGGGGATTTAAGTCATCAGCTCAAGGTCATGCAGCTGGAAATCAACAATGATATCACATGTATATACGTGCACAATGTTTGCTCACAATAAGGGTTAAATAAAGGCTTAAAATAGTAATAATAGTAGTAGTAGTGCTTCATGAAGCTGACTGTGTGTCACACAAATGATTCACATCTTACTTAGTTCCTGAAAATACTTCAGCAGTAGGTAGGAACTTTTAGTATGATGATTTCATAGGTGGGAAAGTGGTGTCTTATTCAAGGTAATATGTATGAGAATAAGGCTTTGAACCCAAACCTGACTCCAGAGCTGGAGTGTTTAACAAGAAACCCGTGGATTTTTCTGTTACAAAGTGTAAGACTCTCTTGGGGCCTTACATGCAGATTCCCAGGTTCCATTCTTCTGATTTGACCCAGTCACCTAGAAAACTTTCTAAAAATCTCCCATTCGATTGAGCCCCAGGTCTGCAAAACCAGAATCTCTAAAGGCAGGAGTCTAGATTTCAGGTGAAACTAATATGCAGACAAAATGGAAAATAGTTGCAAAACTCTGGGGGTGGACTTAGCAACTGGATTTTTTACATTTATTTGAGTAAAAACAGTTTCTTAGGTTCTACTGTTAATTAAACTCTATCGACCCTATTAGAAAGAAAGATGGTTGTCTTCAGTGACTTACACTGAAAGAGGAAAACCCCGAGCTGTTCAAGACCAACCTGCAGAGTACAGGTAGCACACCAGAAGCAGATCTGCTATTTGGCACTATGTAAGTGAATGAGCGAGCAAACACCTGGGTCCCTCACTTACCTCACCTAACCTGTCCCCTTAGAGTTAAGCCACTAAAGGAGAGAGAAGAGGTGAAGTTAGAGATATTAAGAAAGGTTGATCTAGGGGTGGGTGAATGGATATTTTTACAAAGTGCAACCCAGTAATTATTGCTATCTCTACCTTTGTTTGAGGGAGAAAGAGAAAAAGAGGCAAGATAAAAGATGTGGACTCAGTCCACCTTTGTTATGGGAGTTATAGGAGCTAGGAGCATGTACTAAGTACTTCATATATATATATACCCAGCAACACCTTATTTAGTTCTAGTGAACTCCTGTGGCAGTTACTATTTTATGTTTGTCTCCATTTGTAGAATATCATGGGATCTCAGTCAAATGAGATTGGCCTTTGACCCAGGAAAGAGCAGGCATCTGAACCTGGCTTTATCTGGCTCCAAAGTCTGAGCTTGTTCCATTACTTCAGTCTAGCTCCTTGAATGTACGGAAACATTTGGGGGTGATGCCATCAAACTTACTGCCTGGGTGCTGGAGGGATTACTTCTGGTGGTAAATGGACCATGGAAGTAGAACAAAGGAGTCAGCCTTGGAAGATAAACTGTGTTGAACTGAATCTTTCATTTAGTGTATGTGAGTCACTCACCAAACATGGGCATGTGACTGAAGGAAGACTTCAAAGCCATATGTTCATTGCCCAAAGTCATAGTCCTTAGAGGTAGCACCTAACTGTTCAAACATCAAGAGCATCGTTCCACTTATGAGATCAAGCAGCACCTATGATATGACAGCTACGTGAACAGATGAGTGCAGGCCTGACCGTCACCATGGACTGTGCTGTAGACTTCTGAGGGAATGACAAGTGCGTGGTGCTAAAGGAACAAATGATAGAGTTATGCTTATGGTTACCAAAAAGCTTTATTTCTTTAGCTGGAGGCAGATACTGGTCCTCAAAGACATAGAATCATACAGCTCTCTAGTGTTGAAAGGTGAAATCAGAGCTGGCCTCTCAAGTCACCCACCTGGGGAAATTGTTCTATAAAATGCAGATACTTGGTGTTACCTCTCAGATGCTGACTTAGAAGATCTGGGGAGTTTCTTGGGTAGTTTAAAAAAATCTCTCCTAGTGAGTCTGATGAGCATTTTAGGCTGAGTACTCTACAAATTTAAAGTCAAGGGCAACAAGAAGTGACAGGATTATGTGAAAAGGACTTGAAAACAGGTGTGGGAGAGATGGCTGTTTATTGCAGTACTATCACAGCAGCCAAGATATGGAAATAACCTAAGTGTGCATGGAGAGATGAATAGATATAGAAGATGCAAGAAAGGAGGAAATTCTGTAAAAGTGGTTATTGTAAAAACACGGATAAATATGTTAAGGTATTATTTTAAGTTAAATAAGCCAGGCAAAGAAGGATAAGTACTGTGTGATATCACTTACATATGGATTCTTATATAGGAAAAAATTTAAACTCAGATAAACAAAGTAGAAAAGTAGTTTTCAGGAATTGAGGTATGGGGGATATTGAGCTTGGTGAAAAGGTACAAACTTGCATCAATAAGATGAATAAGGTCTAAGGACCTAATATAAAACGTGCTGACTATAGCTGATAACACTATATTGTATCATTGAAATGTACTATGAAAAAAGAACTGAAATGCTCTGACCAGAAAACAGAGATGATAAATACGTTAATTAACTAGGAGAGGGATAATTTTATAGTATTTATGTATATCAAATCAATATGATGTACATTTTAAATCGCTTATAGTTTTTTCAGTTACATCTCAGTAAAGTAGAATTTTTTTTTTATAAAGTGAAGAGGGCAGGTGAGTAACAGAAAAAAATATGACACATAAAAGTGCTGAAATATCTATATTCCAGAATTTACTTTCAAGAATAAATGTCTCCCATAGAGGGTAGAGAATGAGTTTAGATCTGGAATAGGATGCATTTTGAATTTTTAATGACTAAGAATGATTTTCCATTTTTACAGCTGAAATGTAATTGAGGAAATTTTATTAATCAGAAATCTTCTTGAGAAAAACATTGTATTGGTTTAGGAGAAATGCCCGGAAATATGCTTACTAAGGGGAATGGAGAGATGGAGACCTCAAGAACATGTTTAAGTTACTTAAGATATTCCACAGAAAAACCTTTGAATTAAGCCAGGTTCTGTTTCCTGGAGGAGCATTTGTTTTCCTGCAAATCTTGATGTTTGGGTTTGCAAGTTAAGAACTGAACTGAGGTAGTGCTATGTTGGGAGGCAGAATACATAGGAAAGTAATTTGAAATTCTACAAGGGAGGGAATAAGATCCAAGAAAAGAAAATCACAAGCAGCAATGCTAAGGAGAGACTTTGGAGAAGAGGATTTTAAATATTTTGTGAAATTATGTTCTCCAAATATGATTCTTTCCCATCATGCCACCAATCTTTTAGTACAGACTTCCCAGAAAAAAAGAGCAGGAATAGAAGAGTATGAGAGAGGGAGAAGGGGAGAGAGAGAGAGAGAGAGAGAGAGAGAGAGAGAGAGAGAGACATCAGTAACTTGAGCGTCTATAAATTACTTTAAAGCATCCCAATTTAAACACTGTGCTATATATGTTCAAATTAATTTTAGACATATCAAGAAAGCAGCTAGTATTTTAACATTTGAAGTGCCCTAAAAAAGAATACATGTTCCAGTGGGTAACATTTAAAAGACACTGATCAGGAGTCAACAGTTAAAAGCAGTCACAACAAGCAGCCAACTTTCCATATCTAAGTCTACACTTAGAGACTCTGATTAGCATAAGACACATTAGAAATGATTTTATTTATTAGTGAGAGGAATTTCCCAATATTCAAGGCATATGTTTTGGCTAGAAGTACACACATACGACTGCCTTTGCGTAAATGAGGCATCAATATCTTGCTAAAGTCTTACACTCTTTTGTAGTTGTAGTGAGTCCCCTCAGCTAAGGGGCTCTGCCTAAGTTCTCCATTCAGTCAGTTAACAAAAGATTTTGTGCATCATTCCGAAATAGCTGGATCCTACTGCTACCAGAATGTCATATTTGGCCAAATAACATTTGCAAGGTTATAGGGACTCCTTTGAGAATGCCATGTCTCTTTACCTGGTGCTTGGTCACTTACAAAAAAAAAGTATAAATTTCTGTATGCATAGTCACGAAGTAATGTATGTGTTGCAGAAATAAGTCAGAGACATGTCTGTATTGTGTCATCCCGATGTGTCTGATTTTGGAGGAGGGGACCTAGTCATCACCTGTATCTCATTATTAGAGTAATTGAGTATCTACCCATGATCCTAATGGTGAGTGGTAGCACTGGCTTAGATCATTTTTAGGTTTATTAAAATTAGATTTAAATCAAAGGCTGAGTTTTTGCAACCATGTTGAATTTGAACCAAAAGAGAGTAAAGCTGAGTGGGCAAAGGAAGAGTTGATCTTAGGACCATTTGAGTAGCAAAAAAGAAAAACAAAAGAAAATGTTGTAAAGTCAAGACATTTTCTTCAAATGTGTATGAAGCTTAATACAGGAGAATTACTTAAGTGATATGAGAGACTGAGAAATCATAGGAGGGAAGATAGGTACCAAGGATGGAGCACATTTGGTGGATATTAGAAGAGTTTTGATGAAGGAAATATATGTGAGGTGAGTCTTTAGGGATGGGAGTTAATCTCAACATATCAAGATGAAAGGGGTGATGTGGGAAGAAGGCTACTAATAAGGGGACAGTTAAAGTGTTGTGAATAGAACGTTTTCCTCTAATATCAGAAACAACACAAGGATGCTTACTCTTAGCAGCATTATTTAATATAGTGTTGAAAGTCTGACTAGAGAAATTAGACAAAAATAAGTAAATTAAAGATACTCAGGAAAGGAAGAAATAAAACTGTCACTGTATACAGACATGATATTTTATATATACATAGCCCTAAAAAGTACACTAAAATATATTAGAAATAATAAACCAATATGTAGTAAAGTTTTGAGCTTTATGATACCTATATACAAAATATACACAAAATCTGTTTTATTTCTATACATAAAAAATGAAGTAGCTGAAAAAGAGACAGGGAGTTAATATAAAAATATCCCAAAAAATTCACATTTTAACAACAAAAAATACATACAACCTGATTAAAAACTTTGCAGAAAAACTAAGCAAATTTCACCAAAGGAAGCATCAGGATGGTTAACAGACCATGAAAATGTATGAAAAGATGTTCTGCATTATCTAAGGAAATGCAAATCAAAATAACTATGACATCATACATCTCTACAATTAGGATGACTATTGTCAAAAAATCAATAAACAGTGTTGGAAAGAATGTGAAGAGAAAAGAACTTTTGTGCAATATTAAATTATAAATTGGCATAACGACTGTGGAAAACAAAAACAAGGTTCTTCAAAAATTTTTAAATAAAATGCCATGTAATTTAGTTAGTAATCCTCCTTCTGGGTCTTTACCCAAAGAATATGAAAACATGAATTCAAAAAGATACACTGTGCTTACCACAGCACTATTCACAATCCAAATGCTCAGCAATGGAAGAATGGATAAGAAGAAATGCTGCATATACACAATGGAATATTATTCAACCATTAAAAGATAAAATCTTGCAACTTATGGCAATATCGATGGACCTTGAAGGGATTATGCTAAGAGGAGAAAATCAGAAGGACAAAAACAAATATAGGTGATTTCACTCATTTGTGAAATAAAAAGGAAAAAAGGCAAATGAACAAAACCAAACGAGGACCAATTATTATACTCTTCCAAAGGGAAAGGAAGAAATAAGGGACTAGCAGAGGGGACTGACTAGTTGGTGATGGATGACTGAACATTTGGTAGTGGGTGTGTGATATATATACCACTGCTGAGGTAAGAAATTATACAACTGAAACCTCTACAGGATTGTAAACCAATGTTACTGCAATAAAAAATAAAAGTAAAATAAAGTGTCATGGATGGTTATGGGGGCAGTGAAACAAGTCAGAGCCATTTCAGAATTTTTTGAAAGACTTAAATGCTGTTGACTGTATTACATCCACTCATTGATTTCTCTGGTTAGAAGATGCTTACCTTTTGTCTACCTTCACAGAGTTATTTGTTTGTTTTTATTTGTAATTGTGGTAGAATCATGCCACAATTTTGCCTTCTCTGTGTTTCTTGAAAATGTGGCTGCATTTGAGAATTGGTTATTCATTTTTCATCTCAAGCCAAAAATGAGGAAGACAGGAACCCTTTATCTTTTTGATGCCAATACCACCTATCTGCTTCAGTACCTTGTCTCCTTTTTTTCCTTCCTGTTTCTATGGAAACAGTGTCATTGCCCTTATCAAAAACCAATCCTAATGCTTTTGGTCTGGATCCCAGTCTCTTTCACCTTCCCAAGATCTTTGCTTCTGCAATTATATTATCTTTTACTCCTGAGTCATCACATTATTCTTTTCCATTAGTTCATTTCCATTATCATACAAATATGCTCTTGGACCGCCTACTTTTTTTTTAACTGATCTCTTCTATCCTTCTGGCTATTACTTTCTTTGCTCCCTTCACATAAAATCATGACCTATTTGTCTACAGCATCCATTATCATTAACATTCCCTTCTGAACTCAACTTTCCCATCATTCCATAGGGCCCTAATTGTATTGCCAATTTTTGCAGGCAATGTTCTGTTCTTACTTGTTATGACCTTATGGTACCATCAGATACAACCAACCACCGCTTCCTGGAACCACTTTGTAGAGTTCACAAGAGAACATTTCTTTACTCTTTCTCGTCTTTAATCGGCCACTCATTAAATTCCTTTGCTCACTCTTCCCTCCTCCTATCAGTCTGTAATGGTGGCATTGCCTATGTGGTTACCCTAAAAACCACCTTATACATAAATGAGGTCTCTCTCTAGCCCTCAGATCTTGTTATCTCTTCAGAACTCTGCTTCCGAAAGCTGATTTTATAACTACATTTGCATATCTAGTAGTTATCTTAAACTTATTATGGCTAAATGATACATTTCCCTTTCAATTATTCTCAAATTATAATGTTATTCAAATGTGTAAATGGCTGGAATATCAAACTTACAATTAAGGAAAAATGATACCCAGTAATTCAACATGAAAGCAAATCTTATGAGTTCTACCTCTAAAACAAACCCAGAGATTTCAGGAAATCTCTCATGGTGGTACATCTTAATTAGAAGAAAATCTAAACACCTTTTCCTGACTCATGTAGTTCAATAGGATCCAGTCCCTTCTTCCCTCCTCACTGTTAGTGTGTACTAATTCCCATAACCCCCATTCACTATACTTCAGTTAATTTGTTTACTTTCTTCATCTGTGAACATGCCCAACTCTTTTCTGATTTAGGGTATGGTGCCATCTATTTTCTCCACCAGCATCTTCTTCCTTAGGAGCTACATATGATTTCTTCCTTCTAGACTAGGTCTAGTAAACCTCAACCTAAATTATGTCATCTCTAAAAGGTTTTATTTTTTTTAACCACCTACCCCTTGGTAGCCACAAGCTGCTTTCTCTCTCTAAACTTACTGTTTTTCTCAGCAAATGAAATTATTCTTGTTTATTTAATTGGGTGTTGTTTTAAGTGTGTTTACCTCTAGCAGAATGTAAGCTCGGTGAGAGGAGGGAGTTTATCTCAGTACTTGAAAAAGTGATTGTCAAGTGGTACAGTGCTCTAAACTCCTTGCTGGGGTAGTAAATGGTAAGTTACAGTGACATATCTTGGAACCCCAATTCACTGGAGGAATGCTTTGGTGTAATAATAGACCTAAAGGTGGGTTAGCAGGAACTTGGGTAAATCATCAGAAGCACATTGGACATACCTTCTCTATTAAATAGCCTGATTGAGTAACCAGATTATGACTTGACCAACATCCAAATGACTCTGACTGCAGAGTCATTGTTTGTACAAAAACATATTTGTATCAATGAATGATGAGAAAAAGTTGGCTTTAACATCAGTCCTTCTTAAAAAGACTTAGGTTAATTTGTGTCCGTAGGGTGACACTTGTCAAAAAGTTGGTGTGACACTGAGTTGGGTTGTCAACAATGTTGTTAGAATGAGGGTGAAATTGAAATATAGAACACTATATTTCAATAGACAGTACCCCAGCTACTCAAAATGTGGCCCTCAGAACAACAATGCTGATCTTCAGTAATGATCAGCATTGTCAGAAACCCAGAACCTCAGCCCTCACTCCAGACCTTCTGCATCAGTCTTCATCAATCTGCATTTTAACAAGACCTGAAATGTTACAAACACACATGAATGCTTGCTAAGCACCATCTTAGATCATATTTTTCCTAGACCTAAGTATTGCTTTAGCTGCTATAATTTATGAGGAATAAAGACAAGCCTGAAAGAGTAACTAGGATGGTAAGAAAACCTGAAACCAGTTCTCAAGCAAAGGATAGCCTCCTGCCAGAGTAGACAATTAAAATACATAACAACATACTCAGAGACTACCCAATCAGAACACAAATCAGTTGTACATAGGAGTAGAGGTCTGGAGCACCTCCCACCTGTGACACCTCTTTATTCAGAGGTGAATTTAGAGGTTGGAGAGCTGTTTCTGGAAAGAGCCAGGATGGCCAAGTGATGAGAAGGCTTATGCAAAGGACTCATATTAATGATTGTTTGTAACAGAAATATTTTATATGTGTCTTCTAATACTTCAATCAATGATGTGGCAAAAAAAAAAGTCAGTATCTGGATTATCCTCATGCTAGCCACCTTTGTATTCTTGTCCACACCACTATTGTTGAGTGAGCTATGTGGTTATGCTTAATTGATTCAAAATCTGTCTCCCCTTTTAAACTACTTCTTCTTAATGGATGACACATATCTTCTGCTGCCCTCAGTGAGTGTGTAATTAGCACTTGCTGATATGAGTTAGCGAATGAACAAATGAATATGCAAGACAGTCATATGAATGAAATGTCAGATTTATTCTGTGTCATCCCAGAATGCACAGTACTCCATGGACAGAAATAGCAGTGCAGATTTGGATTCAACCTTAAAGAAAAAACTTTGAAAGTTAGAGGTGTGAGAAAATTGAACTGAGGTTCTCTGGGAAAAATCAAATTCCTGGCATTAGAACTACTCCAAAAATCTAGTAAGCCATTTGATGTACAGATGTACAAACTGTATAAACAAGCCTGTGTATATATGAAAAAACTCAAATAGCCATAAATATGTGAAAAATTTGCCCAGCCTCACTGGGATTTGGAGGAAATTAAAATTGCAGTAGCATACCATTTTAAGCCATCATATCAGCACACATTTTAAAATCTGATTGCACCAACTGTGGGCAAAAGGATATATGGTGGCTTAAATTGTTATAACCACTTTAGAAAGATCTAATTTATTTCAAGATAGGCATGCTTTATAATTCAGCAATTCTACTTTTTATCATTTACTTTAGATTTTTTTAAAAACAGAATATCCTAGTATATAAACAATGAAGTCTGCACAAGGATATTCATTGCAGAATAGTTTGAAATGGCTTTTAAAAGGGAGAAGGAATGCAACTATTTACAATAGAAGAATGGACAAATTCAAGATAATTTGTACAATGGTATATATAATACCAAGAAGTTAAAATGGATAAATTAACTCTGTGATATGATAAATGAGATATGTAACGTCCAATGTGTGGCCTGATACAATTTAATATAATTTTAAAGATACCCTAAACAATAGCAGGTTGGAATTATGGGTAGACAACCAAAGGATATATGCAAATGATATATACTAACTTCAGAAGTGCATCTCCTGAAGTGGGGAGGTAAGGAAGATGAATGGGAAATGGAAATTCAGCTCTGTAAATTTAATTGTTTAAAGAAAAAGATGCTAGCACACTTAGCATAATGTTAACTTCTCTTCCAAAAGGTTGGTGGAGACATTGAGATCTATTATATCATTGCCTGAGCTTTTGGGAATCTCATAACATTTATTAAATTTTAAAAATGAAAGGGCAGCAATTGTCGAGGAAGCTGAAGGAGTGGAAGCTAGTTAGATGAGACAGATTTTGTGTGATCTTGTTCACTTTGGTCCTCTGACCTGCTGTCCATCTCTTCTATAATCAGATCTGCCCAGGTGACTTAACACCTTCTCTCTAAGGCTAGAGAAAGAAAGATAGACCTAAGGTTCTGAGTCCCCTGGTCATTATCGAGCTAAACCTGTTAAGACACTTTCCCATACTTTTGTGGAGTCCTCTCTCCCAGCAGCAGGAGTCTGCTTTCATTAGGACAGACCCCCACTGAGTCCCACAATGGAAATTCAGGTCAAAGGAAATGTGACAGATGGAGAGCTATGAGGTCCTCATGCTGTGGTGGGGACACAGTCCTGCTTCTTCACTGTCCTCAGCTCATGTACCTGATACTGGTGGCCAAGTGAACCTACCACCATGATTTCTGTGCTTCTTACCTGCATTGTCCTGTGAGATAGTCACAACCTGTGGGCTAAGCCAGGTCATCCTGGTTTTATTTTCTTTTAGTTTTGTTTTTTAGATAGCTTTTATTAAAATTGAGGTAGCATTGGTTTTTAACACTGTATGTGATTTAGAGACACAGAATCATATCCTTCAAATATGTTACTATATTTGGAGGGGAGGAGAAAAGGGCTCAAAAATAATTGTTTTGCTCAAGATCACCAGGTGATAAAAGGGAGTTCTAGTCTTCATCAAAGTCTAAATATGTCCCTTTTCTATCTTCTTTCAAGTTCTATTGTTAACACCTTATTCATTTAATACATTATTTGTGTTAGGTCCTTATCTGGTTTGGGGGTGCTGAAAGGTTTACATAAAAGATATTTGTCAATGCAGAAATGGAGCCAGAATTTGTTGGGGGGTAAAAGATCGCATACATTCTTGTACAGAAAGCTGTTGTGATTACCATTGCATATCTACTCACCATGCTGTCCTCATTGGGAGTCAAAGTTTTGCTTTCTTTCCTTAATTGTTTATTGCTTTTTCTAGAGGTACATAGAATGCTTAACTATTAATTGTACAGATTTAAATATATATACATGTGTATATTTGGATATGTGCAATATGTAACCATATCAAAAAACAAAAAACATTTCGAGTTGCATTGTAGCCCCCCCCCACATTCCTACACTTTCTAATCATTTAGCAACTCATACCTCATAGTGATAAAATTCATTATGACTTTTATAAACATTGACCTATTTTGCCCTTCCTCAAATGTGACATAAATAGAATTGTGCAAGATTTTGTGCCTGACTTCTTCTGCTCAAGGACTTGTAGGATTCACCCACGTTGTTGCAGGCACCAATTTCTCATTTTTGATTGGTATGTAGGATGCCATTTTTTTGAGTATGAAAAAATAGATTAATTCTATAGTCAATGGACCCATTTGTTGCTTGCCATCTTTAGCTATAATGGATAAAGCTACTGTAAATATTCATATGCATGTCTTTTGGTAGATATATAATCTTACTGCTTTTGTATATATAGCTAGGAATAAAATGACTTGTAGAGTAGGAGGAAGTTGTAATTTTAACATTAGGAGATACTGCAAAACAATTTTCCAAAGTGCTCATGCCAGTTCCTACTCCCACTGGTAGCATATGAGAATCCCAGTTGTTCCACATATTTGCTAGAACTTGGAATTGTCAGTTATCTTCAGTTAGCTATTCTGGTAACTGTGGTCTTTCATTGTGGTTTTAATTTTCTTGAATAATGCCATTGTTTTTATATACTCACTAACCAGTTTGATGTCTTCTTTTGTGAAAGTGCTTTTCAAGTCTTTCACATATTTTCTAAAAAGAAAATTGCTTATCTTTTCCCTGTTCATTTATAAGAATATTTTATATATTCTGGATACCAGTTCATTGCCTAAGTGCATCTTTTCCAAATTCAGGACATGTCTTTTTGAACCATCAATGGTATCTTTAGGTAAACACAGGTTCTTAATTTTTTTTAAATTTCAAACATCTTTTTTACTGACTATATTTATATATTTGTATATATATATAATCAAACATCTTTTTTTACTGACTATATTTATATATTTATATATATATAGTCAGTAAAAAAGATGTTTGATTATATATATAATTATATATATAAATATATTTGATTTGATTATATATATATAATTACATATATATATAAAACCTCATTGTATACCCTGAGGTTCTTCTACCACAATGTCATCCATGAACCATCATCAAGTTCTTGATTTTTATGAAATTCAGTATAGCCACTCAGTGGTAATAGCTTATTTATGTCCTATTAAAGAAACCTTGCCTACTCCATGGTTTGGAAGATTTCTTCTATGCATTTTTAGAAGCTTTATTGTTTAATGTAGACTAACTTTAAGCACATGAACTTTCTCATGAATCATGGTTTCCAGTTTCCCTACTTAAAAGATGTTTAACCCCTAATCAAGCAATCCCAAGTTCCAGTTCATTCATGTGTAAATGAGATAAAGCCTACCTAATAAGATGTGACCCCTGGGGATTACAATGATGTTAAATACATATATAAATAAATTATTTATATAATAATAAATAAATACATAAAAATAAAAATAAATAAATGTGTTGTGAGAACTAAACAAGATTGCATGTAAAACATGAATTACAAAGGAGAAGCTCGGTTAACTCTTTTTGCATGGTTTCACATAAAAGTAATACTTAATGCTCATAATATTAAATACAATTTAAACTTTTATTGACTATATACTATAGGAAGATCACAATAAAAATATAAAAAATAAGACTTAGCTAAAGAGGCAAGCAGGAAAATGTGAATATATATAAAATTTAAATAAAAATTTGAAATATTAATTAAAGATAATTATAGCAGTTGAAATATTAATTAAAGATAATTCACAGAAATTGCCAGATAATCAAAATTATCATAAATATTCAGAGTGGAGCCATTATTCAGTTGGCAGGAGCAAAGGAATGTTTCAGTGGGTTGGTGAAAGTTGAGCCAGGAAGGGGAAAATGCTAGGTAAAGTTTACTGATAAAAACAGGAAAATATGTGGCACAAGTCAGAGGAACTTCTAGTTGTCTAAAGTGCAAGATTTGCCAAGATAAGGATTATGAAGCAATGCTGTTCATTAATTCAAAAAATATATCTTAAAAATCAGTATTATATGTCCAACTCTGTGATGAAATTGCGTGCTTTAATCCCCAGATCTACATATTCATGTGTGTGGGAGGTATATGAAGTAAAAAGGTCTGAAAGGGCATAATACATACATAAATGTAATATATAAACATATACAATATTTATATGTACATATATTATGTATTAAATATTATTTATATATGTTTGTATACATGTATATATGCAGTCCTTTTTAATTTCCTCTTTTATGGGCTGAATGGAAATTGGGTTAAATTCACTATTACTACAGGAAAAGTTGAGAAGATAATCTACATGGAACTCACCCTTCAGAGACCAAATCCAGTAAGAACTGAGTCCTGGCATTAGGTCTTGCACATAGAAGACTCATGGAAGGATAAGTTTAGATTGTTGTAGGAACACGAATCAGATTGGAGGAAGTTTAAAGAGTGTTAGGGAGTAGAATTGAGAGGGATGAAATTCAGTTGCTTGGCTGTCTTTCTTGATACCCACAGGTAGGTCATTCATGTCTTGGGCCCTGAATTTCCCAGCCCATAAACTAGGAAGAACCAGCCCTTCCATCTCAGAAAATGTGCCTGCTCTAAGTGTAACCACAAACCATGAGGGGTGTCAGTGTGGAGGGTGGTACCAAAGGCTCCCCACCCATAGCTCTGGGCAACAGACTTGGCTTTCAAGCCAGTCTCTACTGTTCATCTGTGACTAGAGAAAATCCTTCTCTGCTTCAGTTTCCTTCTGCTACTTCGCCTTGACATGTGGGTTGAATGACTTAATGTATGAAACAGTGCCAGAAAGAACAGGTGCTGCATTAGTCTCCCCAACATGATCTTTTGTTTCATTTTGTTCAAATTCCATAAAAAAGAGGGATGTTCAGGACTGGGGGGGGGGGGAGGAAGGAAGAGGAAAGAGGGAGAGAGGCTGAAGAGAACAGAGAAGACTAGGATGCCCCTATGTAAACAGAGATGAAGACATTCATAGAGAGATACAGAAAATCTGGAGATAGAGGTAGAGGGCGAGTGAGGGAGGTATGGGAGCGGGGGAGAGGAGAGAAAGAGAAGGAGGGAGGGAAAGAGAGAGGGTGAGAAAGAGAGATCAGCTCCTTGTTGGGCAAAGCGTTTGCAAAGCATCAATGTGTGTAAAGAGCAGAGACCCCATTCTCCTTTCACCAGTAACATTTACTCCTTACTCCACCTGTCTGATGTCTGCCTGCACCCTTCCTTCACCATGAAACTTCCTCAGAGTGCAGGGAGCTGTTCCTTCCAGGGCATGTTTCATTGTGTGGCTTATATTCTTTTAGGAAACCCTCACCTCACAGAGATGGGCTTTGGGCTGTTAACAGTATTCATGCCTTCTTGTAAGTCAAAGACTGGCACACTGCAAGGCCCCCACTGTGCAGTGTGCTGTTCATTTGCAGGAGCAAAGGAAATTGAGACCAAAATGTTATCAGGTTTTCTGAGCACAGGGTTGGCAGTAGCACTCAGGCTGCCTTCGTTAGTAATCGCCCTTAAGGCGGCTTCTCTGATTTGACACGTATCTTTTATGCATGAGTCAAAATGAGTCACTAAGAATTGTTTAGTGAGCAGCCTGAGAGGCCAATATATGAGAGTGAGAAATTGTGCTCAAAAATGATGGCCCTTTGGGTTTTCTTGCTCCCATCTATCTGTCTGAAAGTTAAATATTAATATTGGAGAAACCCATTATTTTTATTACTAAGAAGAGAGGTTGTTAGGGTCTTCACTGAAATCTGGGTCACTGGTTCTGGGAAGCTTAGTGCACAGTGGGAGTTCGGCCTTTTACATTTTTTATAACATATTTTATCCTAACCACAAAAAATACATGTTGCGAAAAAAAAGTTGGCAAGTACAGTAAAATAAAAGTTATAAAATTATCTTCACTTCATAAGCTCACCTCCTAGAAATATCATTGCTTAACATCTGATTGTATTTTCTTTCAGACATTTTGTTCTCCCTCAAAATTAACATCACATTTTATATATATTTATTTTGGTATCTTTTTTTTTAACACAGTGGGTTTTTTTCTTTTCTCTTCTTTTCTTTTTTGTGGGGGGGAGGAAGTGAAGTCTTTTTCTGTGTCTTTGTAAAATCTTCCAAAAATATGACTAAGCACTCCGTGGCATGAATGTCCCTGAACAAATGAAACTAATGCGCTATTATTCAATGTTGGGTGACATTCCTTGAGAATTAACCTGTTGGTCTACACACAGTGCATAAGTAGTCTTTAGGTTTAAGAAAAGTGACCAACATTAACTTCAAATTGCTCTATCTTTGATCCCACAAAACATTTCAAATCGTTACTGATTTTTTACATTTTATTTCACATTTAACTTTTTAATGTGACTTCAATTTTGACAAACATCAAATGATTTTTTTGTTACAGGTGGTCAAATCTAGTCATTTAAAAACACACCACTTCTTTGGAATCTTTTGTGATTTAATTATCATAGTTTCTCAACATGTGGTAGCAAACATTTCAATAGCATCAAAGCTATTTCATTGACCTGTCTGCCAATTGCTAATCAATAACTCATTTCATTAGTTACTATAGCTTTATAACGTTTTGATACCTGAACATGTAAGTTCCAAACAATGTTCTTTTAAAAAATTCATATTTGTTTATTTTCCCTTATAAACTTTTGAGATAAAATTGTTTCCCAAAACAGTTACTAATAGTTACTAAAAAATAAATCTCTTGATATATTAAATTAGATGATCATTACCATTATTTATTCATTTAAGAAAAATCTGTTCTGTGTACCACTTTTGAAGCAAGAAAAGAACTTATTTATGATTTACTGACATATATCTTATTCATTTCTCCTAATTTTTTTTGAAGCTGGTTTTCAAAAACAGGTGTTTATCTAATGAAATGTTCTTATAACCATGCCTGTTTTTCTTGACCTATTTAAAAATTATTCTTTTAAACATATCAGGAAACTACTAAGGATATGCCAAACTTTAATATATGCAACATTATGAAGCTGCAATGTTAACATTAACGTTTTTCCAGACATTTTCAAATTACTAAAATTGGTAGTGATATGTGTACCCCTTCCCAGTTCCACTCACCACTCTGTTTCCTCTGTGATAACAGCTTTCTTGCCCCTAGTATGTATGATTCTGTAATTTTACTGTATATGCTTAAAATTCATAGTTTTGAACTTTAAGACATGCATGTTATAATTATATAATTGCATATATCTATACATTTCAAGTTATTACTTTTTACAAATTGATTTTTCACTTAATACAATTTTCAGTCTATCTTGACACTCATTCATTTGTTTTTAACTGCTGTGCACCATTCATGCACAGTAATATGACAATTAATTGACTTTTCTTATATTGATGAATATTTTAAATGTTTCCATTTTTTTCCTTCATTTCATTCATTTTGTGCCACTTTATTTTAGGCATATGGCTAGAACAGAAAAATATCTAGTTTTTAAAAATTCTAGTTTGAGAGTCTATATCTTATGAGAGAGTTTAAAACATTTGCATTTATAATGATGTCTAATATATTTAAATTTGCTTTTGGATTTATTTTATTTGCTATATATGTGATTTTCCTTGTTTCTCCTTCCCCCACCCCTCCCTGTTCTGTGTTTTTCTCCTTCCATTCTCAACTCAACTGGATTGTTTTCTTACAAGTTTTTTTTTATTATTACTTTCTTAGCTAATTTGAAAGTACTGCATTTCATTGGGCAAGGTACTTTCTTCACTGGACCTGGTTATTATTCCCAGTCCCCCCCTTCCTTGATTGTTTAGCGATTCCAGGCTAGTAAACCCAGTGATCTGTAGCTACCAACAGCCTTCACTGAAATCCTTCATCTGTCACTAGTGCATGACCGTGGGTGACTTATGTAATGTTTCTGAATCTTACATTGCCTGCTTTTGTAGATGTGTCTTAATTGAATGATATGGCATATTCAAAGTGCCTAGAAGGGTATCTGGCAAGTAATAGTCACTCAATAAATGCCATCTTTCATCTCCTTTGCTTTTTTTTTAAGCATCCTTCTCTTATTTCTGATTACAATGGTAATGCCCATTGATTTCAGGTATGTCTCCTGTTTAACCCAAATAATCACATCTCTAAAATATGTTTGAGGAAATAGACCACAGATGCAGTAAAGCATTATTCATGGGACTGTCTGCAGGTTTTTGGAGAGATATGATGGAATGACCTAAGAGGAGGAGGACAGCATCACCAAAAGGTGGCCCTCTTCCTTTGAGAGTCCATCTGTCCATCCTATGTCTTCACAGAAGTACTTTTCTTTCCTTTTTAAAAAATAATTTGTATAAATATATATATATTCTTAACATATTTTTACCCTCCCCCCCTTGCCTATGCTTCAGTTCTGTTGACATTTTTAAATTTTTCTTGTCTATTTGTTTGTTTGTTTGTTTTCCCTATATCTCTTTTATAAGTGACACCATTCCATATTTCTCTTTTTCTTTCTGGCTTATTTCCACTAACATGATTCCTTCTAGCTCTATCTATGTTGCTGAGAATGACATAAATTTGTCTTTTTTGATTGATAATAGTATTCCATTGTGTACATATACCACAAATTTCTGACCCATTCATCAGTTTGGGGGCATGTGGGTTGTTCCCATATCCTACCTGTTGTAAATATTGCTGCAGTAAATATCCAAGTGCAGGTGTCCTTTTGAATTAGTGTTTTTGTATCCTTTGGGTAAATCCCCAGAAGTGGGATTGCTGGATCAAATGTTAGTTCCATTTTCAGTAGTTTGAGGATCCTCCACACATTGCTTGCCATAGTGGCTGAACCAGTTTGCAGTCCCACCAGCAGTGTAAAAGTGTTCCTTTCTCTCAACATCCTCTCCAGTATTTGTTGTTGCCTGTACTTTTGACATTTTATTTTTAATTGTTTTGTGATTTGTCAGTCACATCCCCCTGTAATTTGAGATTACATGTCTATTCCTTCACACAGAGCTATCTTCACTCTCCCTCCCCAATACCTCCTGCAACCTTGCCCCCTTCCTTCTTTTTCCCCTCCTCCTTCCCACCATTCCCTTTGGTATCCAGCATATTTCTTAGAGATTCTAAGAATCATTTTTTGCTGTGCTTTGTTAATATATTTTTTTTGTTTATTTATGTTCCACAGATAAATGAAACCATCTGATCGCTATTTTCACTTTCTGACTTATTTCACAGTCACCTCAGGGTGCATTCATTTTTCCCCAAGGGCACTCTCTCATCTTTTTGAGTAGTTGAGTAGTAGTCCACTGAATACATACTCCAGAATTTCTTTATCTAGTCATCTATCACTGAGTATTCAGGTGGGTTACATGACTTGGCTATTGTGAATAATGCTGCTGTGAAAACAGGGGTGGATAAGTCTTTTTGTATTAGTGTTTTTATATTTTGAGGGTAATTGCCTGTGTAAGTTTTGTTGGATCATAGGCAATTTCCATTTGTATATTTTTAAAGTATCTCCCATTATTTTCCATAGAGGCCACACCAAATTTCATTCCCACCAACAGTGGATTATTGTTCCTTTTTCTACACATTCTACTTAAGGAATTAAAACTTGGTGACACCATCTGATAGAGTCCTATTGCTCCCCATCTGTCCCTTTGCTTGCTCTTTTTCCCCAGTTGTAGTGAACTCTTCCCTCATTGCCATCTGTTTTACTTTTTGGAACCTGATGACTTCTTATCTTTTGTTTAATTGCAATTCTCTCTCTAAAATATGTGTGTACATAGTTATCCTCTGACTCTTGAAAAAAAAAATGGGTACCATGGTTTACATCACAGACTCAGGAAACAGACAGCCTGACTGTAAGTTCCAGCATGGGAGACTTGGTCAACTACGTGTCATTTCTAATCTCTGTTTTCTCCCTATGTAAAATGGGGGTCATGACCATCACACCAAAAAGAATTTATGTAAGTTTGATGAATAAATCTATGTATCTGTGTGCTCAGAACAGTGCCAACATATCAAAACTATTTATTTGTACAATTATTTATTTTAATTAATTTTTCTTACATCATTGTAGTCCCCTATAATTCTTCCACCACCCTCTCACCCATGAACCATCAACATATACTCTTGTAATCACTCTTCTCTTGTTTTGTCTCCTTGTTTTCCCTTCTTTGCTGAATGCTTCAGTTCAATGGTTAGCCAATTAGTTTTGACTTTTTCTTATCCTTTATTTTGGTTTCTCTATATTACACATATAAGCAAGACCCTTTAGTATTTTTCTTTTTCCTTCTAAATTTGGTTAGCACAATCCCTTCCTGTTCCATCCATCTTGCTGCAAATGTTTTAAATTTGTCTTTTTTGATCACGGAAGAATATTTCACTGGAGAATTATGTGACAGCTTTTTGATCCATTCATCTGCTTTGGAATGTTTGTTTCCATATCTTGGCTAAATGTAAGGCCATTGTTCTTGGTGAATGTATGTTATTCATATGTTAGTTGTTATTAGTATTTCTTCTTTATCAGGTTCTTCCCTGCTAAGGACATCTTCCCTAACCAATATAAGCCCAAACATAATGTCAGACCACCCTGGTATTTGCACATAGTACACCCACCAAGGCCAACAGTCTTATACTTAGCAGCTGAGCACAAATATGCAAAAGTTCAGTTAAGGTCAGTATTGCTATATTTCATGAGCACTTCTTTAGTTTTCCAGTTATTCTCTCTGTCCTTGAGAGTGAGGACCAGCATTTGCTTCAGCAGTGCACATATTTGCTCTGTGTGGTTTTACCTACCTCTTGAAATTCATAGTCGCATGACTCTGAATGTTCTAAGGGAAGCAGGTTTGTAGAATTTCAGAGCATTAACTTGATCATGAAAGAATATTTTGCTTACATTCTAAACAAAATGTGGTCTGGGAAATCTGGCCAGGCTGATGAAAGCATTTTATTGACAGAGATCTATATAATCCTTGGTGTATTTTTCCACTTTGTGCTTTGTGATTTTGTTCTGAAAACTTGGAGTGCTGTGGCTCACAGGAGCGGCATCTGTCTCCTCTGTGTGATGAAATAGTATTTGTAAGAGCCTTCCTTTCTTCTCATTTTTTGGTTTTATTACTAAATGCCTACATATAGTAGTGATGAGAGATAGGATATTCTTAGCATTTCCAGAAAGTTGAGAAAACCTATTGTTTGGGGAAAAAATAGTCATTTTGAAGTACAGTTGCCTTTGTTCCTTTAGAGATTAATTTTTGGAAAGGGTCTCAGAGAAAGCAGGGTCTCCTAGGTTCTCTCTCTTCATTCAATATGGTCTGTCTTTGATTTACAAGGAAGTAAATCTTGAGTGTACTTCCTGCAGAGTTTTAGAGATGGAAAATTACAGTACAAATGGAACTTTCTGGAACCTGTCAAACTCAGCTCTTTCATTCAATTCCTAGGCAGAGAGGACACATTTGATGTGAGAATACCTTGCCACATGCTCACAAGACAGTCTCTCATTATTATAGATTATCATTATAATCTATAATTATTATAGATTATAGTTCCTGTGCTATTAGAAAAGGTTGAATCTTGTGGACAACTGAACTAACAACTTGGAATAATTGAAGTTGAATGTTCTGTTAGCTGGCAATTAGTCCTTCCTTTTACAGCTCACCTGAACACATTTACATGTAGTTGGGAAAGGAATGATTTTTCTCACCAGGGTCTTAAGTTATAGTAATGGCTCCAACTGTCAACTTTTCTAAAGACTTTCACTCATTTGGGACTCAGTTTCTCCTTTTGATAAACCAGGAACTAAACATGGGTTTTAAACAACCCTTTCACAGTTATAATTCTGTGTGATATTTTCAGTTCTCTGAATATGCATGCCCATATTTAAAATAATACTAAACATACTTAGATAATTTGTTTATAAGGTAATTGAAGTTCATTAGAATTAATGTTTTGCTTGTAACATATTCCAGAAACCATTCTCACAGTGTAGAATAGGAATTCAAGATAGTAGTAGAGGTTATGTTGAATATCTACCATAGAGAAAGGTTACTCCCCCTCAACACTTCCATCATCAAGCTTCAATACTTCTAGATGCTTATTTCCTTGAAATGTGACTCATTTCATTTAATATTTTAAATCAAAGAAGTATCTGTGTCACCACATTTCTAGTAATTGGTTCTTTTCTGTGTTCATATGAATTGGTTTGATTGATTTATCAGCTGGCAAGCAGTGATGAAGTAAATAAGAGAAAGAGAGAGTGTATAGAAGGAAGGGAGAAAGTACACTTTCTTGATTTAGGTATGCATATAAGACAAAAAATTGACCAGTGTGCAGGTGATCTTTGATTCTAAATGCCCTACAGGCAGATTTTCCAAAATGGCTACAGCTACATGTAGCAGAGATGCTTTGTATGAATATGACATTAGAATTTGTCATCTAACTTGTTACACTTAATATAAAGGAGTTCTATTCATAGTTATATTGGGGTAACAAGAATAAGCTGGGAATTTAATGTAGCTAAAGAAGATTAGAAGTTATATTCACCCTAACTATATATTTTCTAGATCATATTTCCTCCCTTTCTTGGTCCATCTCAAGAGAATAGAAAGCTTTCAAATTCCCTTCAGTATCACTGTGGAGTATGGAAGATTCTATACTATCTCCTTTATTCTAGTCAGTCAAATATAATTTTGTATCCCCCAACATGATATTTACCTCACCTCCTACATTTGGGTATATTCAGAAGACTAATTTCAATTAAATAAAATGTAAGCAGATGCAATGAGTATCATTGCTAGGCTTATGTCATGAAAATAACTTCCTGGAGTTCATCCCCACCCTTTTCTATTCATGTCTGCTGCAAACAACATGGTTACTGAATTATTATGTTGCAGATAGCAGAGCCTGGGGACAAAAGAATCCTGGGCCCTGAATTGGAGAGATGCACAGTACTCAGGGAAACTTGTTAGGGTTTTGCTTGTCTGTACACCATTGAATTTTTTTTATTTTCCCAGTTACAGCAGGTAGGCTAGCATTTGTCACTAGGTATCTCAGCTAGTACATTGCATAAAGATTAACCTAAAATATATTAAGGAAATAGTAAGTAAAATAAATGAAAACATTAACTGTGATACCTGAAAGATATGTGTCCATTTATTTCTCACTGAACTGTCTCTCAGAAATAAAAATCTAAGATAGGTATTTAAATATGATGACTACACCTTAAATGTTTTTTGAATTGGATTGAATTGAATTGTATTAAATTGGATTATATTAAATTGTATTGAATTGGAACAAATTGTTCATAAAATGGCAAGATACTTAAGTGACAGTAACATTGTCTTTCAAGAAACAGGAAAGGTTTGAGAAGATGATACTTGAAGATATATGTGGCATATGTAGTGAAGAAAATGTTGTCAGAGGAAAACTAAATAACTTGTGTACATGACACACATAAACAACAGCAGATTCATATATTTGAGTTGATCAGTGAGAAAAAAAGTCTACATTTATTTTAGTTTAGAAATATTTATCAAACGCCTGTGATGGCAGGATGATAAACCCATGAAGAGATAATTTAAGAAAATAGTATCTGTGATGTGGCAGAAGTATATAATAAATGCTGTGAGAGCACAGAGGAGACCCACAAAGTAGACCAGAGTGAGTTTAAAAAACAGGTACAGTCATACAGGTCATAGAAACCCTCACCAGTATACCTGTTAATTATTGTGTACCAACAGGGACCCATTGAAAAATCATTGTGATCTTTGAGTGCTGGCTGATGAATTTGGACACTTTTATCAATAGCAGCAATTAAAAAAAAACTTTTTTGAACAAATAGTCAAAGATATGAGCAAGGTTTTTACTTTAGGAAGAGAAATCTTAATGGGGTACATGTAGGACAGCAGGGAGCATGGAGTTAGGAATCTTGTTATTAGCCAGATACAATTGCCTGTGTAAGTCATTATTGAGGGTCTGTGTTTAGGTAGTGTAAATGTGTAGGTAAGGACGGATTAGTCCTACAGCAGAGTCAGTGGCTTAATTCCTTCAGTATTGAAGGTGGTGTCAATCATTTGGGAGTAATTTCACTCACCTGTGCGTGATAGACAATGACGTGATAAACAAAAAAAGGTGGAGATTTATATCTTTCTTGTCTGTGTAGACTGTCTAGGGATTCTAGCTCCTTCTACTTGGTTACTGGAAATAAGGTTTTTGCTTCATGGTTCAAGGTCGTTGCTTGACTTGTGTCATTTGTTCACATTCCAACTCCTGGAGGATTCATGGTATTTGCCTTTAACATTTCCTGAATGTCTGAAATACTAGCATCTCATAGGTCACAGCAGTCATGTGTCTGCAATTAGCTTCAGGGAACTGCAACTATCCAAATAATTCAAGTTCCAGCAGTTCTATTTATTTCTTTTCTTTTTATTTGGCAGTCTTGCTTCAGAAAGAGGAGATATTAGTCTAATTCAAGGCTGTGGTTAAGTTTTGTGTGAAATGAGATTAATGCTTCAACTGTCTAATCACTGATTTAGGAAATATTGATAACTTATCAGCCATAGTTTAAATACCAATTCATTGCCTTTTTAAAAAGTTCTGAATACAACACACAAACATTCCATTTATAACCAGTCAAATGAACTCTGGACTTGAACTTTAAGGGTCTAAAGTTTTACCCATCTGTTTTAAAACATATCAACAGATCCTACTACCAAACTGCTCTATAGTATTTATGGAAAATACACCCATTTATGATGCTACAGTAATAATAATAAATGCAAAATAAAATGTGCCATTACATTGATGAAATGTTTCTGTCTATTTTTATATCATTTATCTTGAGATAGATTTAGAAGTAAAAAAGAAAGAAAGAAAGAAAAAGGAATGCTTTCAGATTTATTTTCTATTTCATTTTTATCCATTTTCAGTGGCCTCTCTTAATCTCATTGTGAATGTTTTTCCTTTATTTAATCTATAAATATGGATCATCCCAGAGCTTTGTTCTGCCTCTCTTTTGTACTCTCTACTCATTTTCACATTCTACCCATTTTCACATTCTCCTTGGTGACCTCTTTTAAACTTGGGGTTTTAAAAATCACTGACATGTCAAAAGTTACAATCATAGATCTCATTTTGAGCTCGTCTCAGAACCCATTTTATATCCAACTGACTACTTGGCACCTCCCCATAAACGCTCACTAGCCATAGCAAATGAAACTCTTGACTTCACATGCTCCAAATCTAGTCCCCTGTGTCTCTGTTGTCATGTTAGTAACTGGTAACATCTGCTCTCTCAAGCCAAAAAAACTGAGACTGATAGTTGATCTATGGCTTTAACTTCCCTCAGATAAATCCATCAGCATGCTCTATTCACTCTTTCTCTAAACCTAGAAGGTAATCCATATCTGCTTTCACCAACACTATCCTAGTTGAAGTCACCATCAACTTTCTTCTGGAAGTAAACATCAGTCTTCATCTGGATTTTGCTTCCTTAGGTCCATGATGGCTCACCTGTAATGCTGACCTTTATGTTTCAGGAGAAAAAAAAATCAGACTTCTTATGGTTAACAATTGTGAGCTAATGAGGAAACTCATATCTATATCTAAACTCATATCTTCCTAACTTCCTAACTTCTTTAAATTCACCAGAAATACCATTTTTGTTGATCATCATCATCTTTAGATCTTTTTCCTTTTGTTATTTAAATATCCAATTAAGTGTCATAACCTCAAAGGCCATCACTATTACACAATATGTTCCTTTAGTCACTTTCTGTTACCTAACTTTTGTTAATCATATGGTAGAGCACTTTTTATAACTAATATTCTCCTGCAGTATAATCCAGTAAGTTTTTTTTCCTGTGTCCAAGAAAAATACAAATTCTTAGAAAATAGGACCATTTTATTGTCAATGCTTAGAACACTGACTGATAACCATAGGTGCTCAGTAAGTGTTCGTTGAACTAATTAAAGTGAATAATGAAGAATAGGTACAATGGTTATAAATTCAGGGAACTGAGGAGGAACAGTGATAAAAAGAAATGTCCCAAAAGGAGTGGGAATTGCTAAGGGTTTGAAAATTGATTAAGAAGAAGATAGTCAAGGAGAGATAATTAAAGAAGGAATTCCAGAAAACAAACAAACAAACAGGAAAGCAAAGATGTGAGCAATAACTAGACATGGTATACCTGAAGATAGCATAGGGCACATTTTGTAAAGATTATTAGAAATGAGGTCAGAATAACTAGTATAGTTAATTGCAGAGATTCTCAAATGCTTGGCTAAGAATGTGCCAAGTTTGGGACTCTCCTCTTACTGATTTCCAGCTCCAGCTATCTCTGAGCCCAATTGGTATTTAAACTGTGATCTCATTCTAAGCTTCATAGGTGAAAATAATACTGGCTGCTCCATCAGTTAGTCAGTTTCCTTCCAGTCTCCCAATGCAAGTGTAATTTTGCTGTTCAGCTTGCAAGGGTATGGCCCAACGTGTGAGGTGATCTTAGCTCATATCTACCTCAGTGCTGGGTATAGTCGTTTTGTCACCTAGTTAGCCAGAGTAATCACGATGATGTTCTTCTTTTGTCTAGGTTTTCTTTTTTGGTTTTTTTAAATTGTATATATAAGTGGGATTTTTTTTCAAGGCTCTTAATTCTATTCCAATTCCATTGGTATGTGTCTTTTTTATTATTGTTATTACAGTAACATAGTTTGTGTATTACAAGCCTAGAATCTACCACCTCAGGTTTTTATGGTTTAGTTGGGGCCACATAAGATGGAAGGACAGATATGAGTTTCATCCTTAACTCACATTTCAAATAAAGAATGAGCAGAGTGAATACACTCAAGATATGGCATTCTTGTACCATGTTTTAAAATGAAACACATTGAGCAGTTCCTCTGATTCTGATTTCCTCAAGCAGGATGGCAACTCCTGGTGCTCTTCCATCTGTTAAGAAAGTACGGGCCTGTCATCCAACTTGAAAACACTGTTTTCCATATTCCCACTGACCACGAATGTGAGACATCCCATCAGATGTCTCAGATCAGAGACTCAAATCTCCCAATGGAAGTGTGGGCTCAGCTGCAAGTGTTTGTAATACACAACTTCCCACAGCACTTTCCATGCTTTCATCTAACATTTACTGGGCACCTATTAGATATACCAAGCTTTGCCTAAATAATGAGATTTTAGAGGAAAAATATTTCCTGATATCAAGAAAGTTACAGTATAAAATGAAAGAGTGATGTAAAAACTGATAAAGGAGGGAAGGGGCATGATCTAAATGCTAAAATGCAGGATAGTGTAATATCAAGGAGTATGTGGGAGGGAAGACATACTTGGTGGTATTAACTTCAAACACTTGGAAAGAGCCTTCTCCTTGGCAGGGACCATGCAATGCTTTAAGACTGTCATGTCTGTTTCCTCTGATGTCATGTCTGTTTCCTCTGATGAATCATGCTCTTCTCAACATCCTGCTTCCCATCTAGGGGCGAGAATTGGTCATGAAAGGGAAAGAACTGTCTCCTGGAAATATGATACTTTGTATCATTCAGGCAATGTTAGCAGGATTTTTACATTTCCCAACATCTGGTGTTCTGATCCAGGAAGCTCAGTGTCTCCTTTCTTGGACACCTTCATGCAGAGAAAAACTTTTTATAGGAACAATTACTAAGGGCATCTACCATCACATTAATACTGAGTACCCACAGCAGCACAGATGTGCTGACTGCCTTTCACATATGTTTATCCCATTTTTCCTTCTCATAGCCCACTGGCCACAGTTAATTATAATCATACTGACCCAGGACTCAGAGGAGCATTTTTCATGATGTGCTGCTTATAGTTTGGTGCATTTGACTGATGGCGGTGCTTCAACAAGCAGTCTCTGTTGCCCTACAGGATTCCTCTGAGAAGATTCCTTTATTCCCGCCTGCATCATCTCCCCTACCACAGTGACCACTCTGTCCTTGCTCTTGACTTTAGTTCCATACCAGGCCAAGCAAACTGTCATTTTCACATGGCGTTCTTCACTTGAGTTTTCTCTAAACCTAAGTTAGTTACTTAATTCTGCCTTGCAGGATATATGAGTGTGTGTGTATTATATATATATATATATATATATATATATATATATATATATATATATATATATATATATATATATTTTAATTTATTTATAAAGAGTTAATCTCAAAATGATGAGATAGCATGTGAAAGCACAATTATTTATTCTATGGAGGTAGGTGAAATACCCAGGAATCATCCTGAAATATGTTTTATGTTTACTTGCGAAGAGTAAAAGGTCTTCCAGATATCAGTCAGGTGGTTGTATCTATAGGAGGCTCTCCAGCTTAAGCACTTTAGCCAAATAGAAATGAGGTTCCTCATGAATTTTATGTCAACTCTGGTGACCAATTACCCAAAGTAGAAACAATTTAATGTGATACATACTTTTTTCAAAGCTAATGGATCAGATACCATAAGACATAAATGGAAATGCCTGTATTTCCAAATTCCTTCTGATTTTCTCTTTAATGTAGCTCACTTTCTAAACATTTGAGTGTAAAAATTATTTCTAGCTCAAAATCAGGAATAGCAATCCTTGACCAACTGACTAAATCCAGCCCTCTCTTTGACTCACTAAGTAAATGTTTTGGCACACAATCATACCCATTTATTTGGGTATAGGTATCCCTTGTTCTTCAAAAGTTTGCTCATCTACTTTGCTTCTACAAAAGACCTATACTAGTTTCTATTTTAGCTAAAAGTAAGAAATCTGGAGATTTTTACTCTTATCATCCAAGATAGGATGTGAGAATAGTGTTCAGCACTTATTTTAATTCAATGAAATACCATTGCTCTACATCCTTGTTAATATATTGACATTTTAGAATTTCTCCCCTCAGGTATGGTGCCCATTTTTGTATTTGTTTTTTAGAAGCTGCTCTCCTTCCCAAGGAACTGGTTTAAACAGGATGTATGTTTATTATGTCATTCCTGCTTATATTATCTATTACTTTTATTTTAGGTTTTGTTTTTGAAATGAGTTGTTAGGGTTTTGGGGGGTTAGGGAAAGAGGCCTGGGAATGCTCAAAATGTGCCATAGAAATAAATTTGGTCATTGCTCTTTGTTTTATGCCATTTTAACTTACGAAAGAAAGCTCTAATTTCAGATAGTAGGAGAGATCTGTATTGCTTATGACTGCTTCTGGGTGACTGTGGGGGAGTTGAGTCACTGAGACAGAGAGATAGGTCTTCAAAGCCTATTTCTTACTATCTGGTCATGAACAGAGAAAGCTTGCCAACTCCTGTTAAAGGACCCCTACTTTCTACCATGGCATCCTTTCTCTATTCCCCACTTTCCTCATCTAGTCAGGAATAACAACTTGTCTCTATCGAACTCCTGAGACTCTGAGTTTTCTTTTGAAACTCAAACATCTTCTACTGCCTCTATGAAAAAGGAATTACAATTGAAATATGTTTTCTTTCCATCAATAAAGGTCCTTGCCAGTTACATCTCCTCATCTGGCAGGATGACAGTTTTTATTGTCAACACAAAATTTTCAATGAAACACCTGAGTTTTTACCAGAGGTTGGCTATAGGTTAAGTAAAGAAGTCTGTAGACAAACAGAAGCAGAAGCTACTGCAGAAACTAAGACTGCTTTCTGCTCACCTGTTTGCTCTGAGGAGTTCCCAACCCGCTCTGCACTCACTAGAAACTGGTCCTAAATAGCAAACTATCTGTTGAGGATCTGATTGGGGGTGTTAACATGGCAATTCAGTACTTGGTGCTCTATCTTAAATAAATCGCTCATAGCAGAATTTTTTTAATCAAAAAATAAACCTAAATTTTATTTTCTTATATCATTGTTAATTTTTGGACAGTCTTTTCTTTTTCCCCTCAGGTATATTCCCTGTTGTTCTCCCTCACCATAACATAACTTTAAATGAAGTTTATATTAAATGTGCAATTCGGTTTTCTTAAATTGCTGGAGTATGAGACCAGACTAGCATCCAGAGACATTTGCAAGCATCTTACGAGAAACATCTGCATTGTCAACTCTAGTCCAGCCTTGCAGCTCTCAGAGTTTTTAACTAAAGAGATCCAATGGGTGCTGTTCACATTCGACTGATTTTTTGCAGATAAATTTGGAGTCTTCACAAGTTTTGTCAAAGAAAGCTAATTGGAGCTCCGTAATCCTATCATGATCATACTTTATTCAGATGGTCTGATGGTTTTGCCACCTGCTATAACCTTCAAAATTTCACTGCTGGTGGATGACATAGGTGAAGATGCAGTGATTGGAGGTGAAAAGAGCAAGATATTTTGCAACTCTCTGGATGAAACAGAAGCTTTCAGTAATAGCAACAGTCAGTTGCAACACTACTAATTTTCCAGGCATTTATTTTTCTTCTTTCTTTAAAATCACGTTTCTTAAATTGAGGCTTTGGTCAAACTGATAGCTCTTTCTTAGACCTAAGTGTGTGTGTATGTGTATGCACAAGAGGCATAGAAAAAACGTGTGGGGAAGGAGAGAGAATATGAATGTATCTACAAAAATCTGAAAACTTGGTAATTTTACCTTAGGATTTTATTAGAATTAGCATTAGCATTAATTCATAATTTTAAGAGCAAGCATATTTGTTGTCTGATTTTTTCCTGCTTTTCCCCGTGGTGGAAATGACAATTTCTTAAGGGTGCTATGGACAAAAGGCAGGAAAAAGTGAAAAAAAAAATGTGAATACTCCAATAGCAATGGCACTTAACACTACGATTCAGAGATAGGAAAGACTGTGTCATTTATCTGTTTAGGTAACTTCATCTCCTGACTAGTAGTCAGCATAATGGTTTCACTCTTTCTCACTTAGCTTGTATAACTGGTGCTACAAATAACCCCTTTAGATCAATGATTGTCAACAGGGGTGTCAGAGTTCCTGGGGGAGCATTTTAGAAATGGGCAAGGGCACTTGAGGTAGTTTTAATGAAGGAGGTTGCAATTAGCACCAACTAAGGGAAGACTGAGAATATGCTTTGTAATATATTAGACAGTTTCAAACAGTGATAAATTGTTCCATGTCCCAGCAGACACTCAAATGAGTGAAAAACTGTTTTGTTTATCAGCGCCTGTACACTTCATTTGGCATAGGGACACAAGATACTTCTTACTTAATTTTAATACAACCTGTTCTTCAATCATGCAAATATTGTGTAAATGAAGGGAAGTTAATATTTTATTTTGCTCCAAACTTTGCAAAGTTACTCACTGTTTAAATAGATTCTAGCACTGAGACCCAATTGCCCTTGTGCATTAAAAACTCCAATATAAAATGTTATAATATTAAAAAAACTCCAATATAACAGTATTATTTATACCTGTTTCAAACATCCAATTCTTCATTTTTTCTTGTGACAGTCCATCATGCCCAAACACTTACAACTTGAAATGTTACAATATTTGATTTTTAATTATGTTCTCTGTATTTCATCTTTAAATTACAGATAAAATATTTCACTGATTATACTGATATTTTTTCATATTATGTCACTTTAATACACTTAATTTTTTTTATTTTATTCTGTTGTTTTAAGGTTGACATCTTTGTTCATTTTTTTCACAGTATGGGATTTCTCTCCTCAGTCTGTTTACCATAGTTTTCAAACCACCAGAGCACCTATAGGCCTCTACCATCATCCGTTGTGCTACTCTCCACTCCCTGTTTTCTTCTCTCCCCTTCCCTTCTGGAAATCTCAGATCTATGGTCAGCTTTCAAGGGTTGTTCTTAAAGTTTCTCTTTGTCTCATCCTTTGTTTTCTCTCTGTGTCACATATAAGTGAACCCATCTGGTATTTCTCTTTCTGGTTCACTTCACTTATAATAATTCCTTCCAATTCCATGCATGTTGCTGCAACTGTCATGAGTTTGTATCCTTTTTTGATCGTTGAATAGTATTCCACAATGTGTGTGTAAAGATATATCTATATACACACATGTATACACACATATATGCATATATATATAAACACAGCACTAACCCATTTCTGTTTTACATTAAATATTTTTAACATGTTGTTTTACAAAAAATTTATTTACAATATTTATGAATATTCATTTTAAAGAGCCATCTTAGTGCTCAATTATGGCCATAATGCATAAACATAGTACTTAAGTTATAAAGTAGAGAAAAAAGCAATGTAATTGCTGAGGATAAAGAGATTAATGTGTAACTACTTGAGCATGGGAAACTAGAATAGAGTGCCAACTATCTTCTGCCAGCCCAAAATGACTCCCTCCCTGTTTTTGTACCATGCAAGACTTAAAAATGATTTTAATTTATCGATAGTCAAAAAACAATGAACAAAAAATAATATCTTGTGACATGTGAAAATTACATTAAGTGCAAGTTTCATTGTCCATCAGCAATTTAATTGGAGCACTGGGTTGTCATTTCTTTATTCACATGTTTTCTGTAGCTGCCTCCTCGCTGCCATGGCAGGGTTGACTAGAGTGACAGACACCATTTGATTCACACATCCCAAAATGTGTCCTATATAGTTCATTAACGAAAAAGCTGGCTTCTCATTTACACATATTCTTAAAAATAAATAAATAAACAAACAAACAAATAAATAATGAACAGCATATGGCAATAGGGGAAAGTCTTGCACTAATGGCAAGAATGTAGACTGGTTCAACACCCCTGGAAAGAAGTGTGGCAATTCCTTTAAAGAACAAAAATGGGTCTACTATTATATCCCACACCCCCCACTCCTAGGTGTCAATTCGAAGAGCCACAGAAATACCAATTCTAAAGGAAACCTTCATCCTTAGGTTTATAGCAGCACTATTTCTAATAACCAAATATGGAAACAACCTAAATGTCCCAGACAGAAGATGAATGGATCAAGATGTACTCTCTCTTCCTCTCCCTCTTCCTCTTCCTCTTCCTCTCCCTCTCTCTCTCTCTCTTCCTCTCTCTTTCTTTCTCTCTCTCTCTCTCTCAGAGTGGAACTCTGAGGAGCTGTAAGAAAGACTTTCATAGCAAGAAAAGATCAAGAAAGAGGAAGTCATACCCAGCAGAAATATGTTGGTTGGTTATTGCAAGGTGACTTTCCTTTAGGGGGTGGGCAGTGTCTAGCAGGTATACTTCCTAACTGGTGCTGATCAGATTCCTGCTGAGCACTTTAAGAGCTCATCTCTGAGAGAGTAAACACTGTAATTAAGTCTCCATTTGGTAACATGAGGCTTAGCATACATGACTCCATTTGGAGCCTGTTTTGTTTTCAACACCTTTCTTTCCTCCGGTGCAATCAGGAGCTAAAATATGAATGCAGTTTAATTAGCAGAGAGATCAACATAAATTTATGTGGCACTAAACTTTGGGGTGTATAATGGATTTGCCTGAGTCTACACATCATCTCTCTCACAAGTCAAGGATTATCCTGAGCTCATGTCAACACAAGCTCTCACTTTCTATGATACGTTCTAATTTTGTGAACTTTCTGTCTTTTAGCCCTATGACGCTAAAACCCTCAGCACAATTATTTATATTGTTTTCATTTTTCTGAGATGTGAGGAAAGCTGGCTGATGACTTCCTCCCTCTTCTAGCTTGGTTTCTTCAGCAAACATCCCTTACTCCATGCATGTGTATATATATGTGTATATGTATGTATGTATGTGTGTGTATATGTAGAGGGTCCTCAGTAGGTTTGCGGATTAAATTACCTCCTCTGATCAAATCCAACAATATATGGCTGTTTATTTCTCTTATTTTATCTTTATAAAATTTTATGACAGAATATTTAGAGGTTAATAATCTATTTGAAAATACAAAGTGGGATTGTTATTGCATTTGTAGCCTGACATTTGAGTTATCAAGGATTATTTTCTATGTATTCACTCATCTTGCTTGGATAGTCAGGATATAGTACTTCTCTGCTATAATCTTAGTCTGTCTTCTCCTTTTTTTTTCTTCTAGCTCAACAGAATTCACCAAAAATCCATGAAGGCTGGTGGGCTTACAAGGAGGTGGTTCAAGGAAGCTTTGTTCCAGGTAAACACAGTTATTCTTGTTTTCTTTCTAAGGAAAGAATTTGAATGAAATCTATTGAATTATCTTAATGAAAATGTGTTATATATCAATGTATTATTTCTAGGATTTGGGAAGTTGTTGCATAGCATAGAATGTTTTCCAAAAATGGCACTGTCAGATTTAAGTATTGGATTGAATATTCCATCCAAAAAAAAAGAGGTTATGTAAGTGAGTGGCAATTTAACCAATACAACATTTTCCATATAAGCCTCTATCCCAACATCCTTCCACTCATAGGTGATTCTTTCAAGAATCAGGTGATGGAGGATAGATGGTTGAAGTTCTATCTGCTAGTATTTGGTAAAGTAAGGAAGAGCCATTTCTCGACATTAATGAACAGAGCATTCGGGAAGGTTGATAAGGGCAATGAGGCTTGCCAGAATGTACACAGTCACACATGTCACTTTGGCAGCCTCCATGCCAAGCACCAGCTGAAAATAAAAGGCAGAGTGGATGATATCATTATGAAGGCAATGTAGAGATATGTTTGGACCACAGACATACCTTGACTACTTGACATGCAATCTCCCACTCCTACTACCCCAGTTTGATCTTCATTCTTCTGTCATGTCAAGACTTTAGTGGGGAGTGCTGCAAAGGAAAAAGTAAGAATCTTAAAAGGAAGCCTGGGAGGTAAAGTAGGTGAGACATTTCAAAGCATTTTTAACTGCTTAGATGTGAAAGAGTAGGAAATAAAGCTCTTGAGAGGAAGCCAATGTTGGTTTCCACTCAGGCCCTGAGAACAGAGAGCCCCAAATGTCAGATGAGGTCTTTGTAGTTGGTAGTAAGTAGAAAGAATGGTGCCCCCCAGGTCACCAGGTCATTCTGGGCAGCTATATCTTCTTTTCTGAACTTCTGTTGAGTTCATTACATCAGTTGTACTATGAAGAGATAGGCAAGTAAGTAGCCCTCTGAGCACCTCTTTCCTCAGTAATATTCTTTGGACTTTCCAATAGCCTGGTCAGGAGAGTGGGCGACCCAGGAAAAAAACAGCTGACTGCCAGATAGTCTCATAAAGTGATGTTTATGATAAATCTACTATGGGAATTCATTCCTTGGCCTAATAGACATAGAAGCTAGACTGATTAATTCACCCAGAAATGATCCGGTTTCTAATAATAATTTTCTAACAACTTAACTGACACAAACTATGTTCATATGGCATGATATAGATCCACAGCATTTTACAATTGGCAGTGACCCTTTCCATTGGAGAAAATGTTTGTATTTCTTTTTTTCTGAACAATCTGCATCTCATAGCCAAGATAACCATAAATTGAATTTGTAATTATATTCTTATGCTTTGTGATTATGGAAGCAGAACACCAAGGAGCTTCCCATTCAGGTTAAAATAAGTCTTGTGAGCTGGTAACATCCTATATCGTGACGCAAATGTTCATCAACAATACTGCAGGAGCACAACAAAATTGTGCTTTTCTGTCTCACTTTTTATATCTCCCTCTCTCTTAACACATTCTTTACTCTTTTGTAAGGTTTTCAGTTTTTTTCTGAGATAATTATGGGAAAGAAATTTTAACTTCCCTTCATGTGTTGGTTTTTCAGCTCTGGATGAGAACATGTAGATAAGATCTGCTCCTGGGAGAGCAGCAGGGTAGAAAGTTCTGGGCATAAAGTCTGGGGTCAGACAGAGTTGATTTGTGTCTGGTGCCATGACTCCTGAGGTAGGATATCAGCCAGCTGCCTACCTACTCTCAATCTCCAAGCTTCCTCCTCTGTTGCAGTGGAGATAAGAACCAAATCAGCTTCATGAGACTTTGAGAGGATTAAGTTACACAATGCATGTAAACTGCTTGTAGTTCTGCCTGGTGCCTGGTGAGCATCAGAACAAGTTGATATTTGTTGAAATAACTCATAATTTTATCAAGAACAGTATCACTAGATATTTGATAGTTCTCTGCTTCAGAAAAGGCAGAGAGCTAAAACCTGGGAAATGTAATCATCCAAGTGGTCTCTCATGATGCCTAGAATGTAGAAGGTGCTTAGAAATGCTCTGTGAATTTATAAGGTCAAAGGGTCCCTATAGCATTCAGCTAAGGGCTGACTTTATCATCCTCTGTATTTATCAGTCCTGAAGCCCACTGGCTTCCTGGTAGGGAAGACTGATTTCACTTCTCAAACTTTTGAAAACTCCAACTCTGTTAGAAAAACAAAATCAGTCAAGTGAATTTGTGGATTAAGTAATTGCACCCAAGGCTCTAACTTCTGAAATTCCAGATGACCTACTTTTTTTTCTGTCTGCATTGGAGCTCAGGGCAAACAAAGGACTCTTTATCTTTTATCATCATTACTTGAATTTAAAGGTAAAATTGCCCTTTGCTTTGCTATTGGGATTTTTCCAGATAATAGATGTGTGAATAAGAAGAGAAGTTTCTATTTGAACTTGACTATTTGGACAAGAATTATTGTCCCTTAAGTTCTTTACAAGAGTACCTAGAATAAATGGTCAATTGCCATAATTATTGTGAGTCTGTGAGTTCAACAAAGTTGTAGCTGATAAGGACATATGGTCTCTGTAGTGAAGGCTAATAGTAGGTGATCCATCACCTTAATACCTTACTTTATTAAGTTCAATAAGTTGAGGAAAAGTCACTACACATACACTGTAGAGGGGGCTGTGGCTCAACTGACTGGATAGGTGGTCTGATTGAAGGGTGAAACTTTGAGTATCATGCCTGGTACCTCTCAGTGTCTAAGGGATAGAGGACATGGTGAAGCATAGAGAGTGGGGTCACCAAGGTCACTGGGGACCAAGGCATGAAACCATCTATATATGTTCAAGAACATAGACAAATCATTTTTAAAACAGAGTCATTATAAGATATTGCTAAGCTCTGAAGAGACACAATGGATGTAGGTTAGAAAGCCAACTATAGCTACACAAATGGAGATGTAGTGTATTCCAGTGAGGATATCAGAAGCAGAAAGATCAGTCCATGAGGCTGATTTCTTTTAATCACTCAGGCAAGGGGTAATAAGCAATAGACAAAGACTGTGAAAAAAAAGAAATATTGGGTTAATCATGTTATTGAAGGATCCAGCATATTCAAATATATATCTCTCTCACATATGTATATAACACATTTATAGTTTAGCATAAACATACACACACATTTAACACATTTCTGGAAAAGTTGTGCCAATTTTTGGCACACACTATCTGTCCACATTCTGTTTACCCAAAACAGTAGGGAAATTGGACATTCTCTTTAGAGAAGAAACTGTACTAGGAATTGGGATTTAAAAAAAAATGGTCTCTAATTTCTTGGTTTTACACTCTAGTGGGAAACACAATTTGAAGTAATATGCAGCCTCTTACCTACAGCACCTGCAGTGTTTGCATAAGGGACTTGCCTTTATTTTGTGCATATCATGACAGAATCTCCCATGTTAAAGCTTTATATCATGATGCTTGGGGTCATTATTTTTCCAGCTTTAAGGAACTCTAGAGTGAGTGAAAATCTCTCTTCAATTCTTCCAGTTTCACAGATGCTCAAAGCTTGAGCTCTTCAGTTCTCTCTCTTTCTCTCTCTCTCTCTCTCTCTCTCTCTCTCTCTCTCTCTCGTCCAACAGACTCTCTCTGCTTGTGACATGGTCATATTTAGCCCGAGTGGGTAATGACACAAAGGAAGTGGAATAGATCAGTAATATCTACCACCAGTGATGTTTCCAGGATTGCCATGGAAGATGTTTGGGGCAAGTCTGGGGGAGCACAAAAGCTTCCTAGTAGAAGCAATGCCAAGACAGGAATATATACCATTCTTGGAGAAGGGAAGAAATGGTCATCTGTAAAGACAAGTAAGATTACAAAGGCCAAACTGCTGGCAAGAGAGACACCAGAGCAAGAAAAGCTCAAGGATATTAAGGTCATGGAGGGAAACAAGAACCTGAGCATGGAAGGCCATTCCAGCTGGGTATTGGACTTTATCATCATCACAATGAGGCATTAAGAGAGGCATTAAAACTGAAAGCAGAATTCAGGAAGATGTGAGCTTAGACCAGAGTTGTGAGAACTCTGGTAAGGGTCCAGCTTCCAGGAGCAGAGACCTTGTCTCCTACCCACTGCCCCTCCAGGACAAACAGGGACTTGATGTTTGATAAATCAACTTGGATCATAACATAGGAATCTTTGCCCTTGAAGTCAGGTGTAAATCATCACCATCATCATTATTATCATTATCACCACCACCACCACCACCATCATCATCATCATCATCATCATCATCATCATTATCACCATCATCATCATCATCATCATTCAATAAGCCTATCACTAGAAATCACAGTATGTTCTATGAAAGGTTTTGGGAGTTTCAGCAAGAATAGTCTGAAAATCAAGGCAGACATTCGTAGGAAAATTTTGAGAAGGTGAGATGGGATGATTAGTGAATGGTAGACTTAGAATATTCCAGGTGAGGAGTGGGTCTGAACAAAGGCTCGGAGACATGCATGGACATGCATAATTAAAAACAGAACAACCCTCCTGGACCAGAGGATACAGTGGAAGAGGTCCCATGGTTAAAGACTGGAGAAAGCAGCAGACTACACTTGGTGTGGTTCATACTTCAAAGTGTTCATACAGGGGCAGCAGGGATAATGGGAGGACAGTAAATAGTGATAAGCAATTTACTCTTCCTCTGAGATCTGGCAGGCACCAAGGGATCACAAAACTGAGTTTCTAACCATCTGAGTGATTAATAGAGTCTCTCATAGCTTCAGTTCTGATCAGGACAGGATTAGGAGATTGCTTTGGTTCACTGCTCCATCCTCTGGAGTGTTCTTTAAAATCAAGTGGAATGGTTTGCCGAGGCTAATAAACTCTCTCAACATGCCATTTCCCATCCCTTCCTTGTCAGATAGTTTTATAACTTCAAGATTGTTGTTAGAAGATGAAGTTAATTATACCTATTAGCAACCACCTGTGGCTTAGCACTGATGCCTAATTATCTGTGTTGCTCAAAATGGTCAATTTTCTTTGCTTAATGCAAAGAAAGGCTGCTATTAGCACACTGGCAAGGACACCCATTCTCTTTTCTCCCAGCAGCCCTCCTACAGGGGGAGTAGGCTGGATGGCAGGAGTGCTGGTACTCACTGGTTTAGGATGACCGGCCCAGGGTCATGCATACCATCATTCCTTCATAAAGTAAATGCTGCCTGTGTTTGTTTACTCTTCCTTCGTCATGAATCACCACACATTTAGCAGTGTAAGTCGACGCACTTTTAATGTCTCACAGTTTCCTTGAGTCAGAAGTTGGACATAGCTTAGCTGAGCCCTTTATTCAAGTCTCACAGGGTTGTAAACTGTGGAAATTCAGCTGTTTTCTCTCCAGGAGCCAAGTTTGTGCAGATCCTTGGCAGAATTCATGGTTTTTGTTTTTGTTTTTGCAATTTAGGGACTGACACCCTTAGCTGCTTTTATCTGTTCCTTCTCCATAGGAATATGGATTTTAAACATGACTTAGGAAAGAAGCAGCTAGGTAGGCAGAAGATGCTAGACAGATAGACAGACAGACAGACAGACAGACAGACAGACAGACAGACAGACAGACAGACAGACAGACAGACAGACAGACAGACAGATAGATAGATAGATAGATAGATAGATAGATAGATAGATAGATAGATAGATAGATAGATAGATAGATAGATAGATAGATAGATAGATAGAGCTTACAGCAGCCCTCAAGTATCCAGATGCCACGCCAAACTTCTTCTAACCATTTTGTGCCTGATGTCATCTTTCTGGTCTAAAACTAACCTTCTGATGCCTCTCTGTGCTCAGATCTTTGTCCTGGTGTTTGGTGCCCATGGTTTTGGTAGCCAACTCAGACTTGGTGTTTGCCCCTACCTTGCCTTTGACTAACAGAGTCTGTGACTTTGGTGTCCAGTAGACCTGAACATAGGATTCCTCCCCTGAGGAATTCACTGCATTTGATGGAAGGAGGGCCCACAATCCCTAAGCGTAGCTCTCCTCCCATTGAGTGCGTACAGCCTTTGTAATAGTTACATATGGCTACCATATAAAATTAATACAAACACAGCTCAAAACAACACAAATTTATTATATTTAAATTCTGCAGGTGAGTTGTCCTAAGTTAAGTTCCTCCTGATATCTACCTGGGTGATATCAGTTTCTTTGCCACAAAAGTACACATCAACCTTTTTTTAAGCTTAGGCCTTTCATTTCTCTGAGGTATAAACTTTGCATGTTTGGAGTCCTGAACTATATTCTTTGGTCAAGGAAATAATACTTTGCTCCTGGAAGTCATCAGGACTTGATAGGTTCTTGTTTTAGCTGTTGAATTTGCCTGAGCAGAAATAGTCTGGTGAGACCCTCATTCTCTTCCCAGGACTTTACTTCTGTCATATATAATCTTCTTTGTGTGCTTTACAGAAGCAGCACTGAATATCAGAATGTTTTACTGGCTTGGCTTTTCCACTAACCAACTGTGAAATCTCAGGCAAGCTACTTATTATCCCAGATCTTGATTTCCTCTTGTATAAAATCAAGATATTGAGCTGCACAGTTTTCAAAGACCCACTCCAGTATTCTCAGAGAGTTTACTAATGTGATATGAGATTGACTTGGGAGATATATTTAGTAGCATTAAGAAATAGAATATTGATTTCATTTACAAGATAACTTTATTATGTTCTCACCATCAGTGTTTGGAAATGGAGTCGGTGATGTTAGTGTGCCTCTCTAGATTTCTGCTTTCTCCTCTCAAAGAGCAAACAAAAAGAGCTTAATGGATATATTTTTCTCAGCAGGGGAGGGTGCTATTACACTGACTCATGCTCGGTTATATTTTTCCCAGAAATTGAGATATGTAGAGATTAAAGTTTACTCTGCTCCAGGTAGGTGCCAGACACCACACTAGACTCTTTGGCTAAGAACAGGAATAAAACCAAACTCCTGACATTAAAGAGCTCACAGAGATAGACATGCAAATCAGGGGTTACAATTTAGCCTGGTAAGGAATGTGAGCTGGGAACAAGGAAACAGTGGAGAAAGCATCTCATCCTGTCTCTGGGGTCAAAATAGAGTTTGCATATGAAGACTTCTCCTGAAATATGTCTTAAGATATAAAGTCATCTACGCATGGTTGGTGGTTGATAGACAAGATGGCACTGCTGGTAGATTAAGCAGAGTGGAATCTGACACACTACTAAATAACAGGTTGTAAACTTCTTATAAGCAGCAAGTGCTTCTACTTATCATCTCCTTTATGATGGTCTCTATTATTGTCCAACCAGGACTGTGTGATGTGCAGAGCCCTTGAATCAGAAGTCATGCATCTAGCTCCTTCACTGGCACACTTTGTGTAGTTTGGAAATCACCAAACAGAGCTTCTGTTTACTCATATGTAAATGTTCTGTAAAACTTACAGAACATTTTTATAAAGATGGAATTATATGTATTTTATGAAATACATAAAATTATATGTTACATAATATACATTAGGCCTAGATTTGCCTGATCAATGTTAAAATTATGCCAAATAATTGCTATATTTAATACTTAATTCTGCATTAGATTAATTCAAGTCACAGGAAAGAGACCTGCTGAATTGTACTACAATGCTGAGTTTATAATACAGCATTCCAAGCCAAGGAGTCACTGTTGCTGCTAACACTAAAGACACTAAGACTATGCTAACAATGGCATATTGGGAGTAAAGATATCATTTACAGCACAAGCGTATGTAAAAACTACGTACATCTTCCCATCATGATGGCCAGCTTCAGTCAGTTTGCCTCCATTCAGCATTTGGGTGGATGGGCATTTGCACCATGACTGCTAGCAGGCACATGGCTATCTTGGTACCACACACACACAAGACCCTGGTCCCATCCATGCAATTGAATCTAACAAGTTAACCTAACATGGAAATACTTCTGGAGCTCCAGGGACTCTGCCTTCAAATGTACCAAGGGGAGGCTCAGTGGCAGTCTACTCTGTTTGCAGGTGGTAAGGGTGCACATTGTCTGCAGAGAATTTACTAGTAGTAATGAAATTCATCTCACCACCATGCATTATCTGGATTTCTTAATTCCCAGGTGCTGGAAATTCTAAAAATACCATCAAAGGAATACTCATCCCTGAAAAATTATTTTGTTGATCTAAGCTCTAAATAATTTCTGTGGTCACTGTTAGGTTTTAATAATAGGTGTGTAATATTCAAATTAACACAGTTGAGTTACTTATCCTTAAAAATTGTTCTACACAGCATGGAGGAAATTTCAGTTATCATTTAGCCTGAAATACCCATGTGTTTGCTCCAGAAGGAACCTTCTGAAGGGCTCAGAATTGGTGACATACTTTGTGAGGCATCCCTTGTCTCCAGTCCTTGTACTACTTATCCCTGAATTTAAGCACTTGATTCCAAATAAACAAGGATTACACTATGGTTTTAAGCACAAAGACAGAGATTGAATTATGTCCATTATTTCATTCTGATACAGGATAGTGATGCAGTTGAAAATTGTATAGGCACCATAATGCCCTGGTGGGTGGAGTCTAAAGGACCAGTGAGAGAAAGTGGGAAGTGCAAATAGAGGCACTTATAAAAAGGGAGGAGCGAGGCAAGAGAGGGGGAGAAGAAGAGAGAGAGAATGGCAGACTAAGAGAACAGGCCCACGTGGTCTGCCAGGGGAAGCCCCCTGAAAGAGTGAGCTGGAGGTGGTAAAGAGCCATGGTGGAAGAGTGGCTGACAGAGAAGTAGTCAGTGTGGAAGTGGATGCCGGAATGGCAGGCTGCTGAGGGCAGGCCTGGTGGATTTGGCCAGAAGCTGCTGAAGGAAGGCTTGGTAATTATTGAGTGCATGGAGCCGCAACAAGGCAGCAGATCTGGAAAGCTGATTTGTGCATCAACATTTGTGGGAGAAATTTGAAAATCTTGGAGAAGCTGAGCAGCTCGGAATGCTGGAAAGAGAAAAAGCAAAGAGAAGACGCTGGAGAAGGACTGGACATTGCAGGATGCCTGCAGGTTTTGGAGGAGGCACCATCTTGGATGTGTCTGGGATGTTCAAACTAAATGGTACTTCGAATGAAATAATTGGCCACTTGTGGCATTAAGGACTTTTCCTTTTCCTGGTGACTTCTGCCTGCTTTTGATCCGATTTCAATTCTGTGTCACTATTTGGAGCATTCTTTTGCACTTAAAATTAAGAACACTGATGCACACTGTACATGTCAAGGTCTATTACTTGTGTTGGGTGAGTGCAGATGTCAAGTTCCTACAGAAACTGTTATTTGAACCTGAGTAATATCTTAGACATTGAAATATTATGATCATTCTTGTTTTAAAACTAAAGAAAAATGATCATTATCAATTTTGGTGTGACTATTATGAAAATAATTGTGCTCTTTAGAGAAGGGGTATGAATAAATGAGGGGCTCCAGATTCTGGGACTTTGGGTATGACACTACATGCAGCTTCAGCTTCAGTGATAACCCTACAGTCACTGAGAACTCATGCAAGGGGTGCCAGCTGCAAATCACGGTTCACAGCTGACTTCTCACTGTGAAACATGGAGTTCCTCTGAGGGAAGCCAACTATGTTAACATCCATGGTGTTGACCTCTTTGCCTCCCAGCTTCCCAACCAGCTGGGAAAGCACTCATCTCTCTTCTGGGTAGAGCTTCCCATTTGAAAGACATGAGGCAACCTCATAGGAAAGCAGCTCAGTGAATTATAAGGAGACACCTTTTAAGGGTGAATACTGCTCACTGAGTTGTGGTGTGATAATGGGGTTGTTTACAGAAAACTCAGCAGGATGCTTTCCCATCAGGTTGCATCTCTGACAGGTGGAAGAGAATCAAAAACAGCAAAACTATCACCCCACCAGGAAGCCAACATCTTATACCCAAAAGGATAGCAGGAGGTGCCTGTGGATTTTGTTAAGGAACATAATATTCTATAACATCCTCTAAAGGGCAAATGATAACACAAGCTTCCAGGCAGCATGGACCTAGCACAGGACGCTCTTATTTTGAAGATTTGGTGTTAGGAGGGAACCAATTCCACTCCCCCTACCAAAGGCTGGATTGCAAAGCCCCTAGGTGATATAATGGTTCTCCAACCATTACAAGGAGGGGTACTTCCTTTCTCCTCCCAATCCACTCCAGCCTCCTCATGGATGGACCCTACGGTGGCCATGATGCATTTTGCATTTCAACTCCCAACTGCTCTTCAAGCTGAGCTCTACCTTCACGGAACAGTGGGTCACAAGTCCTGAATCCCTGGATCCTCTTCAGCCTGGACTCTGTTCACAAATAATTCTCCATTCAGACACTTTTTCTATCCTGGTTGTTTCTAGATTAATAGTTTGTAGAGCTGAGGGCTCCTCTGTGGCCTGTGCCTGCTCTTCCTCACATCACTTTCCAGGATGTTGTTGCAGAGCCTCTCTCTCTCTGCCTACTCAGCTCTTCTCACAACATGGAGGCCACCAGTTTTGTGAGCAACTCCAACAACCCCAACCCCACACTACTTCTGGCTTCTGTCCAGGTATCCCCTCACTTGCCAAATCTTTGAACCACCTCATCTCCCCCATCTTTGAGTACTGTTGAGTCAATGGGTGTAGCTAATATCAATTATGGACTCTTTCATGTTTTGTTTCTGGCTCTGCCTTACTCTTGGAAGGCTGACATCTTCTTCTACTTCTAGTCTTTCCCTATCCATAATGATCTAAAACTGCAGTAATTACCCGGAATCGTGCTTCATTTTTAAGTGTTTTACATTTTGACCATACCTTGCATTTGTTTTTTCCTGGGAAAGTATTACCTATGTTAATCAGAAGAATTTAAGCCTTTATCTCAATTGAAAAATATGTAAGACATACATTATTTTAATTTATAAAGTGGTATACTCTCATACATCCATAGCACATTATGCTATAATTTCTGATGTTAAGCTATTCATTTTCTGTAATTGCAGCAACTTTTTTCTTGAAGATATCCTTCTTGGAAACCTCTTTTGTTTTGCTCTAATACAGACCATTTGCTTTTAAGCTTGTTGTTCCCACTGGCTTCTTGTTTTCATTGTGTGTTCATTTCTCTTCCACTGAGGTGTACTCTTAAATTTACTTTATGATTTAAAAAATGTTTAAGTTTTCCTTTTTTTTTTTTTTTTTTCGATCTTCAAATGCCCAGTAAAGGTCTTTCTTTTGATCTAACACTTGAGTAATTGTCTATTTGGTAATAGAATTCTAGTTTCAAATTACTTTCCTTCAGATTTTTCTAGGTATTATTCTATTGTCAGCTTGCAAATGGTGTCCAAGGTGAGAAGTTTATGCTTTGGAAGATAATATCTCCCAACTGCCCAGGCTCCTACAAGCATTTAAGACATTATCTTTATTCTTGAACTTCAGAATTGCCATGGGACGTATTTAAACGTACATATCTTTACAACTCGGGGTAGGGGGGGCGGGACAGAGGGGGAATGGTCAGGGAGGGTGGGGGGGTGAATCCCGGTATTACAAAGATATGAAATGTATATATATATATATATATAAACTATTTGATTATAAAAAATTTAAAAAAAATAAAAAATTTTAAAAAAATACATTATTAATTGGCAAACCCACAAATATTTACATTAAAAAAATAAATAAATAAAAAAACAAAACATTATTTGTACTCAGCATGCGAAATGCAGGTTCCAACAGGCAGAGACTTTTTTTCTGTTTTGTTCACTAACTTACAAATGCTAATAAGGGCCTGACAAAAGGTAAGAGCTCCCTGAATCTTGTCGACTAAATGAACTAATTTTCAAGTTACTTCTTATTTTGGGAATATTTTCTTCTATGATTTCTTTGATTATCTTCTCCATCTGGTCCTTCTGTTCTCACATTCTGGACAAGTTTGGGGAACATATGGATCTATATTCTAAGCCTTTCTTTTTCTTTCTATCCATAATTTTCATATAGTTTCCTCTTCTCATAATTTCTATCTCTGTTTTTTATTTAAGTTCCAGGAGATCTCCTTTAGTTATATCTCATATTTCTTCTTTGGGTTTCAGCAATGTCCGTTTATTATTGTACAGGATCTTCATTAACTTTTTTTTTAATTTCCAATCATATTTTGAACTCTGAAAACTTTTTAAAATTTATTTTTAATGAGTATTTCCTTGTTTTATAGACATTATATTTCTGAATCCCTATGTGGATGTTGTCAGTTTTTAAAGTTTTCTTTTGTATTATGTTATCTCCATTGTTAATCTTGGTTCATCTCTTTCATGTTGTTGATTTTATTTAAATGTTTGGTTATCTTTGACTGTGGGTTTATGTTTTAAGCAAAAGACTTAGTTGTTTGCTTTTGGAAACTGGTGTGGTTTCTTCTGAATTTATGCCCATCAGTCTTTCTATCTTGAATGAAAGAATTAAAATGGGGAATGTTGATCAGCAATCTTTATTATGTTGAATGAGCAGAAGATGGTGAATCAATATTATTCTCCAAAACAAGGGCATCTATTTAGAGAGTAATGTGTATAGTTGCATGATTGTATTTCATTTTTCTGCAAAATTGTCTTTATTTTTTATCTGTGTCTGTCACTTAGTTCTAAAGTTATCTTAGAAACTTAAGCTTCTCTCTCTGACCCCAAGAAGTTATTGAGAACCCTCTCTCAATCCCACAATACACACATACAGTTGAGCTCTGCTTCATTGGAAGAATATTCTCATGGCATAGTATAGAATGGGGGTTGGGGGGAAACCATGTTCAGTATAGCATTGCTATGCAGTGGAGTAGAAAGAAAAGCAACTGATGCTTTCACAGTCAACTTTGTAACCATCCCCTAGGTTTGTTCTGCTCTGTCCTCTGTACTTCTGTCTGTAATTTTGACCTTTCTCTAGGGGCTACTGAAAAGTTAAGGAAGCAAGACTGTTGCCACTGCAAAAACTCATTCTTTCTTGTAGTTATTTAGTTTCTTATAGTCCTTATCTTTCCAATCTTGTCTCTTTGAAATCTTCTTAAAATGCCTCAACATTTTCTAATACCTTTTTGTAATTGTATCTGGGGAATATATGGGTAAAAAGAGAGTAAATATATGTGCCCTAAAAGATAATAAAAAAACCTGAATGAATCCTATTTTTCTCCACCAAACTAGTTCTTTCTCCTGATTTCATCAATATTTATTAATTTTGACCAGGTCAGAGAAGCAAAAAAATCAAAATCACAGAGCTAGTAAACAACGGACTCTAACTCAGGACTCTAACATTAGGACTCTGGAACTCATCCTCTTAACTACTCTTGCCATGTGCTTCTCAGCAGTCTATGTTCTCACCTGGACTCAGTAAGCTCCAGTCATCAGTGAATTTGGAAAGTGGAGGTGGAAGTATATCTGTGTGTTTTGATCTTCTAGACTGCTTTTTTCCTTTTCTTTCCACTAACAATCATTTCCAAACCCCTTAAAAATTTCCAAATTTTTAACTCCAATGTAATTCTTACATTTACCATTTCATTATATTCCTTCTGCTGCTGTCTGAATTTCAGAAGTAAAGAATACTATACAGTGATGAAACCTGTATACTGAATACTATACTGTATACTGAATACTATACTATACTGTATACTGAATACTATACAGTGATGAAACCTGAAATGTGTATGGTGTTACAATGCAACATTATGTCAATAAGAAAAGAACTTTGTGACAGACTCCTAAGTGTTCTTTTGTCCTTGCTACACTTTCCCACACTGCAAGCAGGTTAATCAAAGTACAACACATCCTGTTATTTCCCAGATCAAAAATACTCAATGACTTCAGCTGTCTTACAGAGTAATGTCCACACTCTCCTCCTGCTATTCAAATCCATCCATGTATAATTTGACCTCAACTTCCTGGGTCTTTAACCACAACTCCCCAGCATACAACTACTAGAGGCAACCCAGGCTCATGAACTATATTCCGAATATGTCCCCAGCAGTTTCAGCTCAGCAGTTTTGTCATACTTCTGAGCACCTTAAGAACCTCTTTCTAATCTACCCCACTCCAAAGACTCTTACTCTTCCTATACAACCCAGCATTAGGGTCCTCCTTTCATGATTCCTTGAATTTGAATTGGAATGATCAATTCTTCTTCTGACTTTTCAGTTTTGCTATACCTTTGACAATAGTCATCATATTCTAATATTATAGAACTTTATGTGCACAGACTGTCAAGTCTGAGAGGGCAAGTCAGCTGTGTCTTTCAACCCTATCTAATGCTTCCACTGCACCTAACTAATGGTTGGTGCTTGCTAATTGGATTCATGGACTCAATAAGCAGATAAGGTTACTATTCTTTTCCCTTACAGTTAGTACCTGCAAAATACTGCTCCTTTATCTTGCTTTCCAGTGGAAAGAATCTGCTTCCTAAATGCATCCACAATCTAAGGTGATTTATTACACGTTTCCCAAATATGCACTTAAAATAGGGATGCTTCTCAGTGACTGAATCCCCTTATGCCTTTTGCAGATAAGATAAATGCTGCACAAGACATCTCCTTGTTGACGCTCAGCAAACCGTCTTTTTGACACTTCAGAAAAAATAAAATTTTAAAAATTGGGGTGGACATGATATAAAATTTTCTTTGTTTTGTATTATTTTTCTCACATTTTAAAATTCTTTGGTAATTAGCAGGCATTAATTCTGTATCAAAAGGTTATTAAAATACAACTTTTATTATTTTATTAGTTTATTTATTTTATATTGTTGTAGTCCCCATATTTCTCCTGCCTCCGTATCACCCATAACCCATCAAAATTTTCTCTCATGTTCTTCCATCCCTTGTTCCACCCCCCCACTCTCTCTTTCTTTTCTGTTGGATGTTTCATTTTTATACTCAACTTGTTCGCTTTCTGTTATTTGTTCTTTTGTTTGATTTATCTAAATCCCACATATAAATGAGACCATGGGTATTTTCCTTTTTCTTTCTGACTAATTTCAACTAGCATAATCCTTTCCAGCTCCATTCATGTTGCTGCAAATGGCATGATTTTGTCTTTTTTGGTTGCTGAATAATGCTCTGTTCTGTAAATATACCATAGTTTTTGAACCATCCATCTGTTTTGAGGTTTTTCAGTTGTTTTCATACCTGGCATTGTAAATAGTGCTGTAATAAATGTAAGAGTGCAGGTTTCCTTTTGAATTAGTCTAAAAATACACTTTTATTCTAACAGCAGAATGGTAGAGAAAGAAGAAAGGTGTTGAAAGTTTACATAGATCCTATATGAAATTTAGGACTTGTGAAAATGTCAGTTTCTTTTAGTATCTATTTTATTGTAGTATAATTCGTAACTCATAATGTAGTATAATTCATTGCATGGTAACTGGTTTAATTTTATATATATAATTCAATTAGACAAATGTGTCTAATCTCGAAACTAAACCCAAAATGATGGTAGATAACTTTTGTCACCCCAAAACTTTCCTGAATGTCACTTTGTGGAATTTCTCCTACTTCATAGTTCCCTAGAAACTGCCAGTCTGCTTTCTAGTAATATAATCTTACATTTTCTACAGGGCCACATCAGTGAGACTGTACATTATGTATGTGTTTGTAGTCTTTTTCTTTTTCACATGTTTTCTGCCCTTCAGCATGAGATTTTCCAAGTTAGTCTATGTAGTTGACTTTATCAATCATTCGTTCTTTTATTGTGCTGAAAAGTGGTTACTTCTGTGAGTGTACCATATTTACTTATTGATGAATATTTGAGTTGTTTCCAAATTTTGGATATTGGCATCAAGCTACTGTGAACATTCATGTGCAAGTTCATGCACGAACATATACTTTCATTTATTTTGCAAGGTAAAGGATAATTGAGTCATTTGAGAAGTATATTTCACTTTACAAGAAGTTGCCAGACTGTTTTCTAAAATAATTGTACCATTTTACATCCTATCATCACTATATGAGATTTATGGTATCTCTGCATCCTCCTCTTTTTTCCATTTTCTTTTCCATCGAATTTTTTTGGCAATATTATTATTTCCTTCCTTCATACTTTGAATTCAATTTTTTTCCTCTTTCTATTATTTGTTAAGATGAAATCTAGAAATCTTACATGTATTCTTCTTTGATATAAATATTTTATGTTAGTAATTTCACTCTAGTCTCCTTTAAATGCATCTTATATTTTTTGTAGATAGTCATTTAATTTTTGTTCATTTTAAACCATCTTCTGGTTTCTCAGATTATTTTCCTTAACCCCATGAGTTACTTAAAATCATGGTGTTTAACATTCAAATATGTTGGAATTTTCCCAGATATATTCTTAATACTGATTCCCAGCTTGTTTCTATTATGATGATAAATAATTCTTTGTATATATCTAAACTTCTTTAATTTAATAATACTGGTTTTATGTTTCAGAATGTGGCCTAGTGGGGAATTATCCCATGTGCACTTGAAGAGTATTCATGTTCTGCCACTGTATCGTGGAGTGTTTTCTAAATATGCATTTATATTCTGTGCATTAAAAATATCCAAGTTGGCCACATCATTGAAAACATTCAAGTTCTGCCTATTAATTGTTTTTATTATGAACTATTATATCAATTCTTGAAGGAAAGTGTTGAAATCTCCAATCATAACTGGATTTGTGGGTTCTTTCTGTTCTATCAGTTTTCATTTCACATACTCTGAAACTCTCTTGTTAGTACATAAAAATCTTGCAACAGTGTCCAGTTGACCAGTTGAACAACATGGGTTTGAACTGAAGGATCCACATGGACATGGCTGTCCTTGAAAATAAAAAATGTATATATACAATGTTCATTGTATGCATTTATAAAATGCTTATACAATGTATATAAACATTAATATAATATTTATATTATTAATACAATTAGTGTACCGTACACACATTTCTCTTCCTTATGACCTTAATAACATTTTCTTTTTCCACTTCATTTATTATAAGATTATAGTATATAATATATGTAACAAATGAAAGAATCTAATCAACAGCAGGTATCAGAAGTTATATGTGGATTTTCAGCAGCATGGAGGTCAATGTTCAAGTCTCACCTGTACATCCATTTCCTTTCCCTAGTTTTGCTTTATGGAAATCATAGGCAAGACATCCATAGGTGAGATGTTACTCTCACCTGTCTAATAGACCCAATTAAACACTGTTATTTTGTTTAAATCATTATCTCTCTAAGAGATTGAAACTCTGTTATTTTAATCCACATATTTAGCATTTATGATGCTCTTTATCCCTTTGTAAAAATTCAAATATCCATCTGCTGTCATTTCCCCTGTGACTGAAGAAGCTCCTTTAACATTTCTTCCAATGCTGATCTCCTGCCAATGAATAGTTTCATATGTTGGTTTTCCTTAAAATACCTTATTTCACTTTTGTTTATATATTTCCACCGAGTAAATTCTAGACAGTCTTTGTCTGTTTGTATTTTTATTTTATACTTGATATTGTGCCACTGACTTTGCCTGGCTTACTTTTAAACAAGCGTACTGTCATTTTTATCTTTGTTTCTCAGCTTAGACTGCAGTTTTCTACCTCTGGCCATTTTAATTTTTTTTATCAGTAGTTGTCATCAGTTTAGTTATGATGCTTCTCATTGTACTTTTTCTTTATGTCCAACAGCTCACAATTCAGTGAGCTTTGGGGTTCGTAAGACATTGTAAATTTTTTTAAGTTCTTAATCATGATTTCTTTATGTTTTTACCAACACCCTTTCAGGCTCTTCAACCAACTTTCATAGTCTAGTTATATGTATTTTAGACTACTGATATTATTTCAAAAGTTATTTAGGTTCTCTTCATTTTTTAAAAATGCTTATTTTCCCTTAAGGCTAATGATTGTTAGTTTCTGCTGCTGTTTCTTCTAATCTATGTGTTTTGTTTTGTTTTTTATTCTGTAGTATGTAAGTTATTGTTAGCCTGCCTCCTGAAGTGCACTTTTCACTTCAGATGTTTTACTTTTCATTTCTAGAAAAGTAAACTTTTCCTTTCTTAATATTCTCATGTATTCCTTTGCCCCTAGACATATGGAAAATAATTAGGATAGCTGCTTTTTTTAACATCAATGATATTTTTGTCTGTTAATTCTATCATTGTGTTTTTTTGCATTTGTTTCTATTGCTTCATTTTTCTCTTCAGTATGTTATTTTCCCCTGCTCTTTTGTATGACTTGCCAATTTGAATTCATGCCAGAAAGTTGCAAATCTTGCATATCAGTAACTGGATTTTGTTATATTTCCTTGCTAGTGTTGAGTTTTGTTCCAGTTACTTGGAAACTTTGAACTCATTTGAGACTTTTGGCTCATTTGAGACCTTTACTCTAAAGCTAATTTAGTTCTGCTGCCAAGAATGTACCTTTCTCTGGGTTCTACTTGATATTCTGTGCATCAGATACCTGTGTGTTTCTTCTTTGCATGTTGGGGATATGAGCTACTCCCAGAAATTGTTGTAACAAGTTCTTTCCCATGTTTATTCCCCTTCCTCCCCCCTAGCTTTGCATAGTTTCTTCTCATGTATGCTGGTATGAAAACCCTGTCACAGACTCGGGGTTTCTACACACCTCTGCAATAGTACTATAGTCCTCTCCTCTAAGTAAACTGCTACATAATTCCTAGTCACCATAACCTCTCCAAACTCTGAATTCTGTCTCATCAACTCAGCAAGGTGAACAGGTCCTACTTAGGTTCCCCCAACATGTTACCCTGGATGTTTATCATGTGGTTACCGGGCCTTTTGCAGGGCTGATCTTGTTTGTTTTCCTTCTTTCAGGGGTCACTGAGCTGCACAGAATGTTGTCCAGTATCTGAAATCTATTTTCAGATGTCTATTTCATGTTTCTTCTTGTTATCCAGGGGGTAGTATGGTCTCTGCTATTTCATTATAGCCTGAAATGAATCTATTTTCTATTTTAAGACCTACACTTTGCATCTATAGAATGCAGAGTCTTTCAAGGAAAAACAAGGAGAAAATTCCATGGTGGAAGAATTCGACTTCCTCTGTCTAAAAGACACATTTGTGAGAAACAAAAATGAGTGCTCATACATAGACTGGGGTATTGATTTAGTAATTGCAGTTTCATGTTTACAAATGTGCAATGAAGTCCACACTCTCTTCAATAGAGGTGGCTGTTTTACTAAGCTGTTGATTTTGAAAGTCACTTGTGAGTAACTCACACAAAGGGAGGGATCGTGATGGGATAAGGAATCTTTCTTATTCCTCATACACGCCAGATAGATGATTTTCTACCCTATACTTCAACATATTCTTGGTCTAGTCAGTGCTTCTGTGGGAGGACCTGGGCTAATACAGGAATGATTATTCATTTGGAACCTTCTCTGAACAACTTTCTGCTGGATAGCTCTTCCTTTATGTTCCTTATTTTTATCTGTACTACTTCCTGAATAACATAGAATATATTGTGTTAAGTAACATGACCAATGTGAATTCTCCTTTAAGTCTTATTTTTTTTTTAATCTGAGTTAAAATGTTCTGATACAGTATTACTTTCAAACCCTCCTACCATACTTTTCATTATTCTTTGGACAAACTTTAATGAGTGACTTTTACACTTAACAAAGGATTGCCAGAAATAAATACTCTAATTTAAATACAGAGTGAATGGTTCAATTATGTCCCATGTCAAGGAAACTAGACTCCTATTAGTGCAGAAAAAGTCAGGATTATATTTTTTTCAAATGCAAAGCGATTTAATTTCTATGTCTCTTTGAAACCATAAGTAATTTAAATCATTTCCTTTAATGTCTGGGTAGCAGAGGTGATCATAGGAAACCCATTGGTTCATCCTTCTGTCTGAGCTTTGGGTAGAGATTCATGCTGTTTTCAAATCACTTTTTAAAAAATCAGTGTAACTTTTATTCCCTAAATTAAAGGAAGTGTCTGCTGTTTAAGATGATCACTTTTCCCCTGAAATTTCTTATCAGCTACCAACTGACAAAAGGTGCTATGAAAAGTGGAAATATGTTTTTTAAATATCTGTCAACAGTGAGAATGTGGATTCAATCTAACATTTCTTTTCAATGTATAAGGATACATGTAGACAGAGAATGTAGTCCAGTATCTGCAACCTTTCTCAGAATCATTTCAGGGGTAAAAAATTAAAGACTTCCAAGAACCTAGTTGCAAAGAAGAGGGATGATCAAATATGTTTCACGCATGAGGTTGAGCAAATAATCATAAAATGCAACAGTTGGAGAGAATTAAAGACAGCATTTAATTCAACTCATTTTACAGATAAAGAAATTGAGACTGAGAGAAGGAAAATTATCTCCACATGTTCCCATCTTGAGTTCTGGCAAAACAGATTTTCTGATATCCCCAGAGAAATTTCTACTATACTACACAGTACTTAGAATGTATCTTGAAGGAGACTATCTCTTTTAAATTAATTCTAAATTGGATTCAGGAAAACACCCTAGAATGCACTGTAATCACATTAATATAGTTAAGACAAAAAGAAAAAGGATAAGCAAAAAAAAAAAAAAAATGTGATAGAAATGTTTCAGAGTGTAGAATGGGAAAAAGTTTGGGAGTTAAGAGTAATTTTCCCTTCTAACCGGTTTCAGTTTTTAAATGCTAGAAAAATATAATGTTTTATTTGTTCCTCATTGTAATTCTATAACGTAAATGGAGTTGTAGGACAGATATGATTTCTTTCCTGGATAAAGATATTAGACACAAAGTTGGTGACTGATTTTGAACTCAGCTGGAAGTGGCAGAGTTGTGATCAAAGTCTTGGTTATTAACCCTTATTCAGAGCAGTTTTCATACACAATTCTGTACACAATATGATTAACTATGATCCACCTCTTTAATTATAAGTGTACCTGCTCTTGCATCAGTGGTGCTGTTGACCTTTACTAGGTCAATTAATGGGCATTTTTGCCCATTAGTTTTTGCCCACTAAATTTTAATTCAGTCTGTTTTGTGCAGTCAGATTCACAAAAGTAATATGGTGTTTAGAATCAGAAAAATTTCAGTGTGCCACTTACTAGCTATGTGATTTGGGCAATGACCTGTTGAGCTTTCCAAGCTTCTGTGCTTTCATTCATGAAATAGAAGTAATAAAACCTACTTCATAATATTCATGTAAAGATAATATTAGCAATGATGAATGTGTCTACTAGGTACAAGTCACCTCCACCACACAAAAGTAGACATTTTCTATCAAACCTTTCAGAAACTAAAATGGCACAAAACCAAGATGCCATTACCATTACTTTAAGTGGAAAATTTTTGAGCATTTCTGAGCCCTAAAAATATTTCACCAGGTCATGCCAAATGGACACATAAAACCTAAAGTAACACTAACATATTAAAAGCAGGAATTAAGTCATAACTATGCACCTTATATAAAGTATTTCCCAGAGAAGGAGCTTGGGGTTGCCATTGCTTGGAGTGCTTGCAAAACCAGTGCTGAGTGCTATTTTATCTTTTGTTATAGAGGCAAAAATTCCCCTTATATTTCTCTTTATTAGCAGAAACAGGTACAGCTTTCCCTTAGCTTGGGATTGGGCTATACCCAGGTAACCCCCATCCACCATCATAAGTTAAAATGATCCTAAATGAAATTCTGGCAAGAAACTGCAACCCACAGTTGCTTCCCAGCGTCACAAGAGAGTAACATGTCTATTAAGTTTGCATCACTTTTACACACTGTACTATAAAGTCGAGAAATGGTAAGTCAAATCACCACAAGATGGAAAAATTCAGTGCTAATATATTTCTTAATCCAAACTTTAAAAAAAGTAGGAGAAACCCTAGCTGGTTACTTCTGTCCCTTTTCAAACCTTCCCTCTTCCTACATATCCCCTCAGCCCACACTGCCGGATCCAGCTTCAGTCCAGTGTATTACACTCAAATCTTCATTACCTTTTTATGAGTTTTCTTATACTTGCCTAAATTATAAAAAAATGTTTCTAAAACATGGTACATTGTTCCCACCATCCATTCATCAACTATAATATATGAATGCCTTGTACATACCAGGTATATGGATAAGTTAGATACAGCTGGATAGAATATAGAACTAGACATGTGTATCCTTCATTGCATGGTGCAATCTGAACAAAGGAGACAGAAATTAAAGAAGTAATTAAATAAATGATGTAGAGTTAGGGCATGCCTTGGGTTACCTTGGCAGAAAGTAAGAGTATGCTGATCATTATTCTGAAGGTTTTCAGGTGGAAGCTCTTTGTTTTGGGAAAAAAACATATTGGTTCTTTTAGTAAGTATTGTTTATTCCCTTTCCTTCACATTCATAGCTCCCTATAGGCCTTTATTAAGTATCTGGGATGCCGTCTACCTAGTTTAAGATAGTTTAAAATTATATCTTCATGTTTTAAATTTAGGTGTCACTCAAGGATCTTTATCCCACTTGTACTCTAGAGTATTCTGTGTTGTTAACTATATCTCCTTGAAACTCTTCTCTTGAAACTTCTGAGATAATATGTCATGAGACTTCTTTTCCACTTCTTAATGCTGACTCTATAAGCATCGATGTGCACCATCTTCGCTCTGTGTAATAGCACTGGGTCATTAAATTCATTTCTATGGATTCAATTTTCAATTGACGGATCCCACATGTGCGTGACAGAAGTCTTTCTTTGAGTTCCAGACAGTTTCATTTCAATAACCCATTATTGCCCAAACTGACCTCATCATCTTTTCTTCAAAACCTGCCCCTGCCTCCTGGATGGTCACATCACCCATCTATTATGCTCTTTCCTCCAGTTACAATGCAGACATTAGCATGTCTCTCTTCTGCTTGAATTATTCATTGACTGCTCATTGCCTTCATATTAAAAGACAGTGCTTCAGTCTTTTGTTGTCTGCCTTTACCTGCCTCAGTTACTTCACCCACAACTCCTAGCCCAGGTATATTCATGACCGTGAGGATATTGACTTTTAATAGGCTTTTTCATTATGATAATAATGTTAATAACAATTATTCATGTCTATTAAGGCCTGATTGTATTTCAAGCACTATGCCAATGTCCTTTATACTATTAACTTAGATGATTTTCTCATCAGTTCTATGAAGTGGGTTCTTTTCATGTCCCTGTTTTTGGAAGAGATACTGAAATGACTGAGGTTTGATAGTTAAGTAATTCACCTAGTTTGCAGCTTATGAGAGCCCGCGCCAGAATCCCTGCTGTTTAGCATGATGCTTTCCTGCTTTTCACATACCTTACGCAAGCTGTTTTCCTCACTGGAATTTCCTCTTTCCACCTGTTTATTTTGACTGCTTGATTACTAGTTCTCTTGCTGCCCCCAGTATTACCTCGTTCAAGAAGCCAGGTACTTTTGCTTCTCTGTGCACAGAAGTCTCACACACTGTATCAGCTGGGACCTCACCTTCCTTCCACTCGACTGCTAGCTCTTGTCCCCCTCATTTTTCAGACCCAGAACCTAATACAGGGCCCAGGACTTCAGACCTACTTTTAGAATAGATGAGATTTTTATTGAAGCCCTAATTCCCACACTTATTGACTATGTGACCTCATATAAGAAATTGAATCAGCAACTTCGGCATTATTCTCCTCAGGCATAAAATAAAGAAACTGAATAAGAACAGGGATCCCCCAAATATAGTTCCTGAGCCAACAATGTCAACATAACCTGGGAAGTTATTAGAAATGCAATTTCTCAGGCTCAATGCCAAACCCGCTGAACAGAATCTTTAAGGTTGGGAACCAGAAACCTAGGTTCAGCCAGCCTTCCAGGTGGTTCTGATGTATGGCAATACATGAAAGCACCTAGATTGGGAGTTTGGGCCTATCCTGTGAAGGCCTGTTTGTGTGCAGAGGCTTTGCCAACCCCTGTGCTGAGTGATAGAACTACTGATGGCTCCTCCAGATGTGGAATTGCTTGGTGATGAATCCAGTGTGAGAACGCTGATTGATGGGGTACTTCCAGTCAGGAGTTCTGGATTCCTACCCATCTGGTTGTCCCTTGTAGTGGAAGTTATGTCTGCTCTCCAAAGCTGTGTTCTCTTCCTGAAAATTTTGCCAAGTCAGTCATGGGGAGAACCATGCCAGCTGTCCAAACAAAGGGCATTTAATATGGGGAGTTGGGATACACAGGTGTTTGATAGCTAAATATGCACAAAAGGAGAACCCAGCCAAAACAACATGGGGAAAATCTACAAAGCAGCTCTCACTCTCGGAACTGAGGGAGCAAGCAGAACTGAGGGAGACCCATGGAAGGATGTGCCAACTGGGAGGAGTATGAGGGGCTGTAACTTAAACCTCTGAGGAGAAAACAGGAGAAGCTGCTGCTCATCCCCATAGGAGGTTTCCCTTAGGCAGGCACTTACATGGCCAAAGAGGCAGCACTTTTTTTATGGCTTCTTGTTTAGTGTGGCCAAGTAAGGGGCTGGAATATCAAGGGAGTAGTACCCAGATAGCCTGCGAGACGCATTTCTGCACTGACTGTCCCTATTCCACTAAGCACATGAACCCTGAAGTCCCATCCTGCCAAGCTGACTCTGTACAGGTTGATGTGGACACTTCTCTGTGGAACAGCACCATGTGCAGAGTGGAGTCTTAGCTGCCTCTTGCTGCTACTGCCACTATAATAAAATTAACGTGTTAAAGCTCAAAGAGGTCGCTTCTCTTCTCCCTTTTCCTTCCAGTTTCCCACCAACATCTTTCATTGGCAGAAACTAACTTGATGTCAGCTAGATGGGGTCAAGAACTAGAACTAGCAGAGCCCCAGCCCCAGTATCATAGAGCAGAGGAAAGGAAGGGGGAAGGTTAGCAGGAGTCTTGAAGCTGAGACAGGCAAATAACCAGCATAATCAGACTGATGATCTTCCAGGCCCCTGTTTCTTGAAGAATTTCAGTATTTCAATATATTGATCACATAGATATGTCCATCCACTCATCTCTGGATATGACCATCCTTTAAGGGTGCTATAAGTCATGACCTCTCATAGCTGGCCTCTCATGTGGCCTGATTTACCCCCTGAAAGTTAAATAGGTTGAGTGAATAATAGAGAAAAGGAAGATACTGTTTCTTATCTTCTTTTTTTTTTTTTAAAGAGTATCAGTATGTCCTAGGGACTGTTTCCCAATAGTGTTAACTAATAGGTTGAATTTGAGACCTTCTAAGAATATCCCAGAATCTTCTTTTGTTTTCTATATTCACTCCAATTTTTAGACTTCAAGAGAAGCTTCATGGCCTCCCCAGCCCCATCTTCCATCATCATCTTTCTGTTCTCCACTTGAACTGCGCACCAGAACAAGTATTTGCTTTTAGTTAACAAATACTAGTTCTTAATTTTGTCTTTGGACTTTTTCAAACTCACATTCATCTAGTCCTCAGAGAACCTTGTGATGTCAGTGTTATCCTTACTGGAGTTTTACAGGTAAGGAGATGAGACTCAACACATTGCTGATTTTGGGAATGCCAGCACTGACTTGACTTAGGCAGTCTGATTTCACACTCCAACTGGCAACCACACTAAAATATGGCACCCTCCCCAGCCCCCGACACCCAGTTCTGAAACAGCTGATGTTGCCAAATCCGTTGCCTCTCTTTTCTCTTTTAAGAAATAAAGCTGAAGGTCACTCTGGATCTTTCTTAAAATCTTCCCTTTTTATATGTTCATGGAACAATACACAGTACCAGTTCCAGACCAGTTAATCCTTGTTGGTATTGTATCCTATATTTTTTTTGCAGATTGCTTTTTCCTCCTTTTTTTACTCAACATAGTTGTTAAATTTATTTATGTTGATAGATGCACTAAGTTTTAGTTCATTTAACTGCTGAATAGTCATCCATTATATAGATTTACTCTAATTAATTTTCCATTCTACTGTTAAAGACAATTTACTTCTAATTTTTCAATCTTGCAATGAACATTTTTCTGTATTTCTTCTTGGACACACATGTGGATATATACCAGAAATTTTATTTTGGGATTGTAGGTATACACATTGTAGGTATTCAGTATACACTGTAGAACTCCCCAAATTAGTTGCCCCTATAGATGGGTTGTTAATTCATATTCTTACCTGCACTGGATATTATCAGATGTTCATACTTTCTCAGTGTGATGGACAGGATCTCTGAGTGTTTTCCTTTGGGTTCATAGGAATTTAAGTCACACTGTGCATATTACTGCTTCACATCTTTGCATTTTTGTATCATTTTGTCTGAATTGTTTTCCTACTTCTCCATTTAATAACAATAGTTATTTCTTTGTGACCCAACTCAAAAATTCCCCTGAAGGCTCTGAAATCCTAAAGCTCCAATGCATTTTGCTTTTTTCCCTTTTTATTTCACAACACTTTGATCCTAACTAGGGTAGTATCTATGCCAATTATCCTTGTATAATTATTAATACTATCTATTGTATTCTTTTTTAAAATTAATATAAACAATTTTATTTTGTTCTTTGGGTTACAACCTCTCTGTTTTATATTTGTTCCCCTCCCTCCTCCCTCGGGTGCTCCCTCCATATCTATTGTATTCTTAAAAGTGACCCAGTTTGGACCAAAAAAGAAAAGGTGGCTTTGTATTAACACCATATTGGTCTTTGTCGCTGTTTATTGGCATCCTGTGTGTGCCTGTTTCTCCCCACCTTCTTGAAGAGCTGAGATGTTCTTAAATCTCTAATCCCTTCATTCGAACTGCCTCACTTCTGGTAATTGCGCAATAGTTGTTTCAGTCAGTCAGATCTTTGTCATCCCGAAGGATGGTTTTGGGTATTATTCATGTTTTATTCTCTTCTAAAAGGTCTTGACATGGCCTAAACCTCACTGACACATTAATGGCCAAGGAGGCAGAGTTTTATATTGTCTTGGACTGATATCAAGTGTGGCCCATTTTACAGAAACTTTCTTTGCATCAGGCAACTTCCATTGCCTTATTAACACTCTGAATACCTGAGTCAACAGCTGAAGTAAAAGAAGGTAGTTGCTTTATGTTTTTACTTCAAGTTACATTCAGGGAGTTGAGTTTCACAAGATAATTACAATAAGCCATTGTGTTTCCAGCATGTGAAAAGAGATGCAAACCTTCTGGATTGCAAGTATTCAGGGAGCTATCAAGCAGACAAATGCAGAAAGGAAATGTCCCTCAAAGAAGGTGCCTGGCAAAGTGAAAATAATAATAATAATAAAGAGATATTGTTACCCTTTGGTTGCCATGGAAATACTAGTTCACTTGCTACTATTAGGTAAGTGGTTCATTTCACTCTATTAGGTTTAATAGAAAATCATATACTCCACTATAGTTTTTAAACCATATCTGGGATTTAAAACATTCACCGAGCCATAGTGGTAGTGAAGAAGCATGAAATTATGCAGTTCAGTTTGTGCATCGATAAGACCTCCCTGTGGGTTAAGAAGGCAGAGCAGTCAGTGCTTTTAACTTAATCCATTTTTATTTGTGTGTATAAGATTAGAGATGTTTGCTGTGTCCATGGCAGCTCCTGTATTTTTCATAGTGCATCCAATTTCAAATTCCTGTCTCTCTGTGAGAACTCTGCATTGTACTTGAAAATGTAGTCACGGCAATTGTATCTCAAAGATGCCAAGGGAGTCAGACATTCCCAATGTCTAATTTTTGTCAACTTTATAGGTTTGTTTCACCCTTTGATTTGTGAATTGAGCAAGTTAGTGAAAAGAGGAAAGTAGAGAAGAAGAATGCTAGCATTTATTGAACCCCTGACATGACCAAGGAACTGTGTGAAGAACTTTGCCATTGTTATCTTCAATTCTTAAGATGCTAGAAACCCTGATTACTTAAAAAAAAATTCATGGAAACTCTGCTATAGAGGACAGGGTAACTTGCATACTTTAGTTGCAAGTATTGCATTATTTTTCAGAGATTAGTGACAGAATTCAGTGCTGTTGTCAATATGCAATGATGAATTAGTGAACATTACATATACATAAGGGAGAGGATGCGAGGGACTAATGTAGTGGACTATGAGTTCTTTGTGGTGGGTGAACTATGCTAATAACACCTGGAAAGGAGATGCTATACTCTCCAAAATACAAACAATAATGGACACCAGTGTTATGTCAATTCAAAAAAAAAAAAGTATAGAAATTTGCATTATTGAGTGCAATGAAATAAATGTGTATACTTTACATGTTGGAGAATTGGTGCCATTGTCAATCACTTCATTATAAACCAAAACTTTTCTTTTTCTTGGCTGATTCCTTTCTGCATAACCAAGAATTACATATTTAGAGTAGAAATAGAAAAGAAAACCAGTTTTACCCCTTTTGTTTCCACTTACTGTGACTCCTCCAATCCTGTAGGACTAATTCACACCCTGCACATCCCCTCCTCACCGCTCCCCCTTCGCAGGAACTGCCCCTGAGTACATACTCTTTCTCACTTCATTCCATTAATGTTATCCAATGGTTCTGCAATTCATTGTTAAGACAGAAAGGTCAACAGGCCCTATTGCATGATATTTAAAAGGCTGATAATGTCAAGATAAATGCATTCTCTTAAATCTGTTTTTAAAGGCCAGAATCATTCATGCATTTCCGAGAGAGGATAATGACATCAAAATTATTGCCAAGAGTCAGTGCCTGCCATCATTGGGGCCAGCTAGGATTTACTGCTCAGTTGGACCGAAGCCTCTGCTACCAAAAACTTGTTTTCCATTCTTGATGGACAGTTTTAGGATGTGAAAAACCAGTCATTACTCTATATGCTGCAACAAGGAGGTATATGCTCTATGCAGATGAGCAGATGCCCTTCCATGACATAAATAAACATTCTGTTTTTATTAATTATGTATATATATGGGGTGTATAGCAAAGAATATATATTATATATAGTAAATATATATAGTATATATACTTTATATATATGTAGTAATATATAATATATATATGCAATATATAACATATTGTATATAGCAAAGTAAGAATATATATAGTTCTTCAACTACCATATCACCCGTGGTGGTAATGGAGGTAGAATTATCACCATCCCTGTGCTCATCCCTTCCCTGATTTTGCCCTCCCTCCCTCACCCACTCTTGCTGTAAGGTTCATTTCTATTATCAACTTTCTAGTTTTAACTTTTTCTTGTCCTTTTGTTGGTTTCTCTGTATCCTACATATAAGTGAGACCATCAAGTATTTATCTTTTTCTTCTAACTGTAATTTTGGATAGCCTAACTCCAACTCCATCATGTTGCTACAAATGATATGAACATGTTTTATTTTTGAATGCTGAGTAGAATTCCATTATGTAAATATGCCACAAGTTTTTGATCCATTCATCTATTTTGGGGCATTTAAGTTGTTTCCATATCTTAGCTATTGTAACTAATGCTGAAACAGGCATAGAAGTGCAGGTTTCCTTTTGAATACAATGTTTTTGTATCCCTTGAGTAAATTCCCAGAAGTGGAATGATTGGATCAAATGGTAGCCCCATTTTTGGTAGTTTGAGAATACTCCAGATTTCCGTAGTGGTTGAACCAGTTTACATTCCCACCAGCATGTCTGAGTATACCTAAGAAGTACATAAGATAAATATGCATATAATATTGTGATGCAATAAAATGTAAATATATTCACTTTTTACACTGCCCTTTTTTTTGTATTATGATAGGGAATGGAACCTATTGCTAAGGCACTGCAGTTTTCTTAGGGAATCTTTCTGGTCAGGCTTTCAATATTTCACAATTCCCAATTTCTTTATTCTCCTTTGAAATTCAGATTCAAGATGACTATGACATGTCTTTTGTGGACCAGACATCATGCCAGGTTGTCTTTATATCATTAATCTCCCACAATAATGATATCATTTACCTGGTAGAATAGAAATCTTTGGTCTTTTACAGATGAGGAACAGAAGAGACCTTGAGAGGTAGAGCAGTTTCTTGAAATCTGTTATTTTTATCTGTTAAGACCCAAACCCTGCATTCTGCTATTATATCACTGTTTCAATCCCAACATGATTATTGTCAAATAAGGCAACAAGAAATGTGGATTTGTTCATCAGTGGATGTTTTGAGATCATCTCTTGGGAGCTTGAGATGATAATTATCCACCTCCTGTGATGGTTATCCCCAGGTTAGAACTTACTGAGTTCACTCTGTTTGGAGGGAATGTTATGGAAGAGACATAAGAGAACAAAGGACTTGAGGAGAAGCTCAACAACAAATAAACACAAAAGGGCTCAAGTTATTTGAATAGCTTGTAACCTAAAATGAAAGCTGTTCAAGTTTTTCCATTAAGAAACCTAAGATCCTGACAAGTTTAGGCTCTAGCACTGCCCTTAGAAGAAAGCGTTTAGTAGTTCTTAAGAATATAGTTGAGTGGGGTTGGGCAGGATTAATCTCCGGATCACCAGATGGGAAGAGAGGTTTAGTGTCAAGCTATGTAGGGGGAGAGAATGCAGGATGGGGAAGGTAAAAGTTAAAATGAAAAAGTTAGCCTTAGCTTCTTTACCCCCCTAACACTGATGTCTTCAAAATAGGCATTCGGAAACACCCAAAAACCCTGAATCTTGTTTATGCACATTAGAGAAGTGTGCAGTCAGTCCAAATGAGGCTGATGTCCACAATATTGTGTGACCAACTTTACCAGCGTGCAGTGCATGGCTCACAGTACATGCACACTCTCTGTTTATCTTAATGGTTTGTGAATTTGAAACCCAAAAAGGGCAGCAGCTCCCAACATGGACAAGTAGCATCATGTGTAGATAGAATCTAATTCCGGAGAGACACAGTGCTGAACACTCAAATGCTCACTTCGATTGAGCCTCACTTTATACCACAGCCTTTGTTTTCATCATTGTTTTTATAATTTCAGTTCCTCAGAAATGCCGCTGAGCATGAGGCCTATGAAAGAAATTTCCTTTTAGTAAGATCCAGACCATCCCTATGAAACATATATATATATGATGTATATATCATATACATCATATATATCATATACATATATATATGATGTATATATCATATACATCATATATCATATATGATGTATATATATATATGATATATATATATACACATTGATAAAAATCACTGATTGTTGTAGTGCTTTGTTATTTTGCACACAATAGATTAGTTTGGAAGTAAGAACACTGCTTTCATTACCAGTAAGTTTCATTAGTCAATTCATTAGTCAATACTAATTCCACCTTAATTTTTCCTTCTAAAAAATTGGGGTGGCAAGGTTTTTGCCAAAATATAACTTGGTACCCCCTGCATTTTTTTAAAATAACATCATAATATCCCATGAGATTTTAGCATCGCCACTTAGAATTCTTCCAGTTCTCCCTTTTATTACCTAATTTATCTTCCCATCCCTGGCAGGGAGTCAGATATTATTACTTGCATTTACATAGGGGGATTTCGGAAGGGTTAACCAATATAAAGTTATGATCAGAGAGAAGGCACCAGAGGGAACTAGGGTTGGCCAAAATCAGTTCAGCCAGCACTATTGTTGGAAGTCTGATCCTACAGAGTTATGGCCCAGAAGCCCAAAGAAAGTCAGGTTCTATTGAGTTATTTGTACTGTCCTGCTCTGCCATTTATTGGAGACACTGTATTACGTTGAGTAAATTACTCACAATGACTCTGACTCAGCTTTGTCATTGGCAAAGTGCAGAGATTAATGCCTGTCTTAGTTACAGAGATTGTTTTCTAATAACAATTAGCAATGTTTCCAGTTGGGAGTGGTGGTCTTTTCTTCAGAACATGGCAGGTCACTCCTTGGCAACCTTAGGCATTTCTTCCTGCATATATCGATTTAAAAAGAAGTTTACTTCTACATGAGTGTCTTGTTTCCCCAAATTTATAGTGAGTTCTCACTATCCCATCTTAGAGCATGGAGCTAATCATTTGTGCTGGATTGAGAAGTATGAAATGATGCCCTTTCTAAAGTGTACTTTCCAGGAAGAACAGAGGAAACAAGGGATCCTGGTCTCCCAGAGGTCCCAGCTGCAGTAGATGCCACAGGATTATGGTTCAAATTCCTCCTTTCTCAGATTATAAAATAAATAGAACTGAGATCCAGTGAAGAGATTCCAGGAAGAAAACCAGTTCTCTTCATTTCCTTCCCTCAGGGAGATTTCCTCATGTTGCCTGCCTTTACTTATGAAAACTCAGTCATTGGGACAATTAAACTAAGGGGGAAAAAAGAATAGAAAGAGGATAGTGATAGGTTCTACCAACTGGAAGACTGCAGACATTGAAAGAGAGAGGAGGGTAAAATTCCCCACCTCTGGAAAGAGTAGTGGTTTGGAAAAGACACAGAGATGGTCTATTGAACTTGAGGGCACATCTTATGTGTGAATCAGTAAGATTCATGTAGCCTCTGAACCTGTGTTCCACTCCAGGAGAAGATCCTCCAGATCTCCAAAGACTGTTTCCTTATTCTTTATTGAGATACGTTTATTTGTAAAGGGGAATTGTACCTCAACCAGGCTAGAGAAAGACTGTTATCTTTCCCAGATTTAAGAGATATTTCTTACATATAACATATATAAACAGAAAATATATTCATACATACACATATATGGGTGTATTAAATATATATTGGAATATACCTTAATACACAACAGAATACTACTAGCAATCAAAAAAAGGTAAACTCATGCCATTTTCCACAATGTGGTTGGAGTTGGAAGAGACAGTGCTAGCTGATATAAGCCAGAAGGGGAAAGATAAATATTGGGTTGCATCACTTATGTGTGGAATCTACAGAAACCAAACAAGGTTCAAGCAAAGACAGACATTAAAGTCAACCTTTGAAAACTAACCATAGATCTGAGGCATTCAAGAGGGGAAGGGGAGTGGAGTGAGGGAGAGATGGGGATAGGGAGGAATTAGTATAGTGGACTGTGGTGCCGGATTGTAGATACTTGTTTCAGTGGTGGAAAGGCTGCAATGGCCACACCTGAGGGGAGAAATCCTGCATTGTCAAAATATGAACAAAAATGTAAAACAAAAATACATTCATTAACAAAAATACATATTTTATATATTATACATAAAATATGTTAAATTATATAGAATTGTATGTGTATAGTCTCTGTATATTTATATATAACATATTTCCTATATAACTCTGGGTATATTTCTCCAGTTGAAGAGCTAAATATCTTATATGTAATTTTAATATATTTTATATAATTTGTATTTTATCTACTTTATTTTATATATATGTTCATTTCTATGTATTTATATATACATGTTTTACTAGCCATCTACATGATCACCACAAAAGGACCTAAAATTGTATACCCTGGTCAAGTTTTGGGTTCATTTGTTGTCTGTTTCCTCAGCCACCTCCTTATGTGTCTCACCTCTTCTCTGTTATCATGAACCCTGTCTTTATCCACAGTTTGAAAAGCAATCATCAACTCCATTTGTCTCAACAATGACAAATGACTATCACATTCTGAGAAGATTGGTATTTTATGAATATCTCACTTGTCTACAATCAAAAATATTTCAAGATAAATGAGGACAGGAAAGGTGTTCAAGAATAGAAATGACAGCTTCCTGATTTTATCGATTTCCATCTAGGTGCCTTATCCATTTGGTTTAAGTGGCAGTTAGATTTTTTTTTTAAAAAGTACTCCCTCTTAAAAAGGCAGTGTATTCAAAGCAAAAAGACCATCTAGCCCTATGTGAATGAGCCTTAGGAAAATTGCTTTCCATTATCAATATTTTTCAGCAAGCACGGCAGTGAGGAATGTATCCATTGTGAAGTATATGCTGTTTCTCTTTTGAGACCTTGACTATTCATCATTGTGAAATTCTGAGTCATACAAACTGGTACTAAGTCTCTCCAAGTACTATGACAATGTGTGAGTTGGCTTTGCTCCCTTCTAGCTACTATTACTTATGAGGGACAGTGAGACAGGAAATGACTGTGATGTGTTAGGTGTCCAGGGTATCTGTTTAGGTTTTGGTCCTCCAGCATGGAGCTCAGAGGTGTAACCAGGCTTAGCCCCTAGAACATGACCACCTAAAGGTGGAACAAATTCTTTAAAAATACTAAATGTTATAAAACAACAGAAAAAAGGAATAACTAATAAGCAATAACCTAAATAAATACTTCCCCAAGGAAGATATACAGATAGTCAGCAGGGCGTGACAAAATGATCACCATCACTGGTCATCAAGAAATTCATGATTACATATCAACTCATACCAGTGAAAATAACCCATATCAAAAAATTCAGAAACAGTGTTGGTGAGAACATAGAGAAAAAGAAACCTTTGTACTCTTTTGGTGAGTGGATCAATTAGTCTAGCCACTCTAGAAAACAGTATAAAGGCTTTTCAGAGTATTAAGACTACATCTACCAGGTAACCCAGCGATTCTATTCCTGGAGATCTCCCTTAAGAATGCGAAAACACTAATTTGAAGGGATATCTGCCCTCCTGTGTTCATTGCTGTGCTGTTGACTGTAGCCAAGTTATGGAAATTTATAGCCTGAAGAAAGTGAGTAGATTAAGAACATACAAATGGAATAAGAGTTATGTAAATTACAGATGAACTCTTGCCATTGTGACAACATGGATTGCTTAAGTAAAATAAGTCAGAGACAACTACCAAATGGTTTCACATATCTCTGGAGTTCAGGAAAGCAAAATAGTCAGATAACAGCAAACCAAAAACAAACCTTCAAAATCTGACTGTAAAACTGAGGAAAAGGGAGGGTAGAGAGCAAAAGAGGGAAGAGACACATGGGAGTAAAATGTAGGGATTGTGGATTCTTGGGGGTGGGTGTGGTGTGGTAACAGACACATGAAAACGTGGGTTCTTACATTTCTGAATCATTTAAAATGTTGTGCACCAATGTCACCCTAATAAAATAGCAAGAAATACTAGACTTTCTCTTTCATTAAAAATATACCTCATGGGAAGTCAGCTCTAGCATGTCAAGCCCATGTGCTCTGATATCCTCTGACTTGCTCCTGATAATAATGATGATAATAATTTTCATTTCATAATCATCACTACAGTCATCAATATCTGTTGCACAGTCATCATTATCACCATCACTGTTATTGTTGCTCTGACTTATTAAGCAATTACTATGAAAGAGACTCTATTCTTAGCATTCTGCATATTTATTTCCAATCACTACACATCTTTGAGATAATTATTCATGATTATCATTATTTTAAGAAACCTGAAACTTCAAGACAAGGGGTTATCTGCTTTTAGAGAGAGGCTTGAGCATCATCTGTGGATGAGGAGGCAGCTTGAAGGGTCCCAGTGTACTTTTAACTATCTGCTCATTCATCACTCAATCTGTCCTGTGAGCTGGTTCACTTTCTCTGCTTCTCTTCCATTGGGGTTTCTGGCAATGACTTTGTCACACCACCCCATGTTGAGATTCACATCCCTCCTCCAGTGTTCTGGACTTTTTGTGAGAGTCACGGTGCTCTCCCCCTTGTCTGTGTGCTTGCAGGCGACTGGTGACTAGGTCCCCAGGAGATCTAAATTCCCTTTAATGGGTTTGACATTATTAATTTCTTAATACCTATCAGGGAACTCCCATTTCAGATATGTGACTATGAATAAGTAAGAATAAGCAGATTATGTTTTGACCCATGATGAGGATTAGTATAGGATAAAAACTGTCACCTCCAAAAGGGATGTTCCCAGACTATTGAGCACTAGCTTATGTCAGACACATCCTTTGGCTAAGAACTAATAACATGCATATAATGTTTTAAGACTATCTCAGAAAAGATCATGGAATGGACCAAGGTTACCAGGACCCACAAGGCCAAGAGCCCACACAGAAGGGAAATGTAAATTAAGGAGAAATAACATTTGTTGAGATAATGATGAACAATTTTCTAAAATTGATTAATATATTAATCCCTAGAAACTTGCAAACTACAAGGAGATCTAAAGAGAACACAGCTATACCTGATGACAATGAAGTAAAACTGTTAATAAAGATAAGTGAAAATATTACATGAGGGCAAAATTAGGTAAAATTAGATAGGAAAAATTAGCTATAACTTTTAAAGAATAAGTAATAAGACAGACTTCATCTCAACGAAGTTAAGGAAAGTAGAGTAAATGGAATGACATTTTTTAATATATAAAGAAATGCACACAAATCCTAAAATTTTATATCAAATGAAAATACACTTTCAATATAAAGATGAAATAAACACATTTCTAAACAAAGAAAATTGCATTTCAGTAAGGAAAATAGAAGGAATTGCTCTAAACAGAAAGAAAAATATCCTAGATAGGAGTAAGAAATAGAGAATGTAATTAAAAATAAAAGTACATCTAAATTAAAGCAATGATAAAAAATATAATATTTGGAGGGGTTAAAATATATGTAGACTTAAAGTACTCCCAAACAGCATCATAACATGTAGAAAAATGTCTTTGTTTTCAAAATATTTGAAGACCCCTTACTTGGTTCAGGAAATGGAAAAAATCCTGATTTATATTAAACTAGTAGGTCTAATATAAATAAATATAGTAAATTTAACTGATGTTAAAATATCAACAATTAAAATAAAAGGTAGATATTATCACCAACATATCAAACGATACATCTTGAAAATATAGACAAAAGTAAGAAGGACTGACATAGAAAAGTTTATCCCAATGACAAATTTGACGATTTTATAACAACATGGATGTACCTAGAAGGAATCATATTAGCAGAAATAAGTCAAGAAGAAAAAGACAGAAACCAAATGACTTCACTAACATATGGGATACAGTGAAAAAATAAACAAAAGACTTGGGGAAAAGTCAAAACAAGCTAAGCACCAAACTGAAGAGCACAACTTTGAGCAGGAGAGAAAGGGGAGGGGGGTGTAAACCCTGGGGATTACAATGTTGTGAAATTTATATATAAATTAAAAAAAAAGTTTATCCCAAAGAACTGAACAGGAAATGTTAAGACAAAAAACACTACTAGCAAAAAAGTGGACATTTCATACTGATAAAAAGGTCAGTTTAGCAGGAAGTTGCAGAAGTTCTAAATTTGTACTCACATAAAAGCATGCCTCAAACTTTTTAAGGCATCACATGTCAGAACTAATAGAATAGAGCAATCTACAATAAGTGTGGGGAGTTATAACAACAAGCTTTCAATAACTGATATAACAAACACCCTCCCCCCAAAAATAGACAGGCAAAAACATTATCATGAATTCTATTCACAAGAATATTAAATTGTGGGCTAAAATATATATATATATATATATATAAACTAAAAAATTCATCTGTAAAACAGAAAATTAAGCTACTTTTTTTCAAGAGCATGGACTTTTATTACTAATGCAAATGAAATATAAATGATCTTTAAGATATGTATTTTACATTTATTTATTTTTATTAATCATTTTGTTGTTTACATATTCATGCATATAAGTATATGTGTGCATAAGTGTATGTGTGCTTGTGTAATATTACATCATTTCATTCCCCAGGATTCTCCCTCCACCTCATCTCCCAAGAGCCCTCCTCTCGATTTTCCTGTGCTTCTTCCTTCCCCAACTCCTTCCCTAGCAGCCTGCCCCAGCTCCTCTGTCAGCTAATTTTAGATTTTTCCTGGCCTTTTGTTTGTTATTCCTATATCCCATCTATAGGTGAGACCATATGGTTTCTGACTTTTTCTTCTGACTAATTTTGGCTAGCCTAATTCCTTCCAGTTCTATCTATGTTGCCACAAATACCTCATTATTTCTTGGTTTTGGTTGTAGAATAACATTCCATTGTGTAAATATACCACATCTTTTTCAACCATTCATCAGTTTGGGGGCATTTGGCAATTGTGAACTGTGCTGTGATAACATCCAAGTGCAGGTGTCCTTTTGAATTAGTGTTTTTGTATCCTTTGGGTAGATTCCAGTAGTTGGATCTCTGGGTCAAAGAAAACTCATCAATTACAGTGGAAGTTCCAATATATTTCTTGCATTTCCAGCTGAAGCTTCTGGGATGCTCATAGTGTTCCAGTTTTTCTTGAGCTGGGATCTAGGTTTTAGGTCATAAGAACATATTACATTTAAATTTTCCCCTTCTATTAGTCTCCCCATACTCCAGTTCTCTTATCTGTAAATAAGATCAATAATTCTGAACTTACAGAATTGTTGAGACTTTGGTAATTGGAGATTTAACAAAGGTATTTTACCTCTTTGCTACTCAACATTCAATCTGTAAAATTGAGGTAATAAGTATCACAGGATTACAAGAATGATGTAAGACCTGTAAAACGATTCATAATAAAATGCTTCATCCGGTGTTTGATAAACATCACATTACTGTGCTAACTCAATCCATGGCATATTGAGGCTGCAAGACAAGGGGTCCTCCCAGCCACGCCATTTTCTTAGTCTAGGTAAGAGCTCAGCCTCTGTGTGGGCTCAACTTGATCCTGTCTGAGCTTATAGGCAATTAATTCTGCCCCCTTGATGGTGGATGGAATTAAAACACATTCTGTTCACAATCACACCCTTGATTCCACCTTTGAGTCTAGTTACCTGGGAAAACAATGTTTTAATAACATTGGTTTTGCTAAAACTAATTGAAATAGGATAGGAAGATTGTGTTTTTCTGGGGGGAAAAAGTCAACAAATACATCTCGAACACAATGTAAATTCATATGGATATATTCACATTTTGGTTTAAAAGGTGAGTTTTGAGTCATAAGCTTCTTATGTTTCTAAAAGTAAACATATCAAAATTATAAATTCAGAAGAGAAACACTCTTAAAAATTGTAATTGACCATTGTTTTAGAAATGAAAGCTCATGAATTGCCTGTAGGCCTGCTAAAGGATACCTGTTGAGGAGTCGATTCTACTTTGGAGAGAAGGAAAAGTAACAATTAAGAACCACAGGACATCTTCTCTGTATGTGACATGTCAAAAAAAACCCTTCATGAACATAATTTACTCATAGTAAACAACTGAAAAATCCCATTTATAAAACTTTTGTTTTAAAATATTCAGCAGATATTTATAATTTGCTTTGAAATGCATAAAATACAAATTAGGCAGAACCTAATCTAAGAAAGTTTCTGTCTTCATCCATATGAGGGTCTATGTCTAGAAATAACTCCAATAGCAGCAAATGGAATAAAAGAGTTATGCTAAACTATACTACAAATTAAAAAAGGAAAGAAGTGACTTCTAGTTGAGAGTATAAAGACTTTATAATAAAGGGTGGTGGATTTGTTATGGAGTACAAATTTGAAATTTAGAGTGTCCCCATGCTCTAGCTTTCATCATTTAGACATGAGATAGACTATTACTAGTGGCAAAGGACAGCATGTTTATCTGTCCAATAAACATTTATCGAATGCCAGGCAGTGTACTAGGCACTGAAGTAAGAAAAGAAGTCTTTTGTGTTTGCTAGATGCCCCCAGACTCGTGTTTTTCTGGGAGGAACAGGAGAAATGGTAAAAAATGTAAGCAAAGGCCAAAAAAAGGCATTAACTACTCTGTTTATGGGAAAGAAAGGCTGTAAAAAAATGTGAATAAGAAATAGACTCTGAAAGGAAGGTCACAACATTTGTGCTTAAATTCAGTTTTTAAAAATGTATTAAGTTCAAAACTTTAGATATTTAAAGTCTACATCACATCTGAGACTGAGCTGATCTGTTTAAATATCTTCAAGTAAGAGCAAGGTACAAGATGATCTGAAGCTTCTGACAATGTTTGCTACTGATTTTTAGTCAAGATAACATTGTAAGATCATATTTCAAGCCCCCTTCTGCTTTAAACAAATGGCAGTAACAGAAAAACTGTATAGGAAGAGAAATTAGAAAGGCTTAGGCGAAGTCCTCTTACATTTTTAACACCCTTACTTAACCAGTGTGTAAATTATTTAGATTCTCTACTCTATTACCTCTAAATGGCAATTATGCATTAAACTCTTTTTGTACTCTCAACTTCCTAGCAATTTTTGTCTAAAGGTTTGTCTCTTTGATTAAAAAAATAATTCTTGTGATACAAAGTTTCTGAACATTCTAATTTAAATTTGTTTTTCACGTCCTCCATTATTTTCATTCCACCTGGGAGTATACTCACATCTTACTTGTTGATTTTACTGACTTCCTCTGCAGCAGTTTCCCTAGAGTGTTTTTGAACTTTGTTTGGAAATGAACATTCTGTAGCAGTAATGAAATAAATAAACAAGAGATGATCAACAAAACCAGATTGTGTTACAAAATAAATTAGCAAAATTGATTAAGAAATAAAAGACATTGCACAAATATATAGTATGAATAATGAAAAAAAGTAATGTAACTATAGACAGTGGAGGCATAAAAGAAAATATGCTGGAAAAAAATGAAATAGTAACTGTTCAATAAATATTTTCATAGATAATAGTAGATTTAAATGGATTTATGCATAATAGACAGTTCACATGAAATGCAAACTGTAACAAAGAATAAGAAAAAGAAATCTGACCAACTTTATATGAGACTAATATAATATTAACACAGAAAATAAAAAATTGTAAATCATTCTCATGTGTGATCACATGTGCATGGTCTTAAATAAAACATTGGAAGAACATCCCCATTTGTTACTTCTATTATTATATCCAAATTTCAAGTTGTCTTAAAGTTTTGAAACTTGTAATATTTGTCATATTGATATCTCATTATATCCTAATTTGCATACTGATATCTTGTTGTATCCTAATTTTCTTTTATATATACATTTTAAGCCTGAAATAAACTGTATAGTTTAAAATTTTTAAAAAAGGAAAAAAACATTAGTAAATTAAATCCAGCAAAAATTAAAAATTCACTGTGTTTTTTATTGTAATTTTTTCCAGGAAAATGAGTATGAATCAACATCATAAAAATTTCACAGTGTATTTCTCTACATTGATTAAACAAAAGTATTACATTGTTACCTCAATAAAAGCATCTCAGTGCTTCTATTTTATTATTTAATTAGCATTATTCAAAGTAAAATTCGTTTTAAACTAGTAATCAAATAAAACTTCCTTAATCAATTGACAGGTATCTACCAAAACCTTATATCAAATACCTTGTTTATGAACAAAATGTTTTAATTATTTCCACTAAAAGTAGACACAAGGACATGTGTGATATTTAGTGCAATTATTAGCATTACTAGAAATCCAGGATATGGAAAGAAAACTACTGCTATTATTTGAATATAAGATTATATATACATATATATATATATAATTTGAAGAAGAATTTGCAGCCAACTGTTAAAAGGCTATTTGATGGGTTTAATGGGTATAAATCAATATGCAAAAATTGATGGTATTTGTACATATCAGCCATTACAAAATAGGGACCAATAGAGGAAAAAAGACATCTTTTACAGCAGTGTATACAAGGAACCTATAACTAAGCTTTATGTATGTGAGTAAAGAGAAAGCAAAAGACCTTAAGTAATGACAATCAAAATAAAATAGATTGAAGGTTCTATGGTATTAGATAGAAAGAAATGAGTTATATGTGCATGCAAGAGTTAATATACCAAAGAGCTTACTTCTCTCAAAGTAGTCAGTTCTATAATATATATCCCAAGTCTCAAGAGGGTTCAAGAATTGCAATGACATTTATAAAACAGATATATTTATGGAAGAATACTTCAGTGTACTTAAATTAAGTATATATGCCCATACCAACTTTGACAGATTTCTATGAGGAAAACAAGTTGCAGAATAATTTGTGGTTATATCTATGTAGAACTTTTTAAAACTATATAAACACAGTGTATTGTGTGGCTACACATATATGTAGTAAAATATTAAACTAATGATCACAAAGGACATAAAGCAATTTTGCAGCATTGATTATATTTACTGAGAAAAGTGAAATTAAAAATGATGAAAATGGATCTTCAGGGTAAGGGAACTATTTTTTGTTGGGAGAATGACAAATGTCAACATTTGTTCAACCTGGGTTTAAAGGGCAGATGACATTTTTGTATTTTCTATAATGTTTTTATTGTATTATCTCATAATTTTAGCCATTAATATGTCTCATTCTCTTTTGGGGCATAGTTGATTGAGACTAAGAGAATGAATATTGTGGCCATCATGGCTTCATCTTTTCTCCCACTGGGACTGCTAATTTCACATGAGAGCATACAAGTTCTGGCAACATGGAGTATCAGGTTTAAGCAGAAAGGAGGCATTTCCTATACAGATACAGAAACCAGGACCTCTGATCATTTGCTGTTGATGGAGGAATTTGGGGGTGTGTACCTTCTGCATCTTATTCTCTCTGGCTCTCTCCTTATTCACAGTCGATATCAGGTAGAGGTTTCAGTTTGGCATCCTAACACCCATGGATGCTCTGTATGGGATGAACCATTTTTGTACTTTAGGGCAACATTTTCACCCTCTTTTCTCCTTGAACCCTTAACTCCACTTTCCCTCATCTTTCTTATTTCTTCATTTGTCATTCTCCCATGTCTGGATGTTGAGCATAAATCTGGTTTATGACCCACTGTTTTTCAGTTCTGGACTGTTTCTCAGGCGACTGGTTAATATGAATCAAGAAAGCCAAGTGCTAGATATATTTAAGTTTTCTGGAACCAGGAATTTGTAAGGAGATGAAAGTCTCTTTCTTGAAGACTTATTATTGCATCAACACTGCTGATCAAATCCCCACCAACTCCCAATAGCTACTTCATACCAGGAAAGCCTAGTAAAGAATTGATCATCCATGAAATGGCTTTGACAACTGCTCTCCAAACCAGTGAAATAGAACTCTCCCAGGCCAGATGGAACACTCATCATGTTTATTATTAGCAGGGTGCCCTGAAGAGTCATAATATTTGACTAACACAATAACAAAGAGGCATGGGCTAGAAGCAGGATGTAGTGGGGCTGATCAGTTGGTAAGGAGGTACCTACTCTTTTCATTTCAATGAGCTTTGGAAGATATTAGTACTCATTGCTTAAAGACTATCTCTCAAGAGATAGATACCTAATGTAGATAAGAAGTTTCTTTTAAGAGTCTAATAAGTTCATAATTGATGTTATAATAGTTGTGTTGTATAGGCATAAGGAATGGTAGAGTTTATTTTGGAAACAAAATTCATTCTTAGGGATTTATAAATGATTTTACTAGTATACTTACAGAATCTCAACTGGATCATAATGTTACACTTTAGCACATTTTATGGGAAAGATTATATACTATAGAGATATTTGCAAATTTGGAGATTTATGAAAATCCAAGTTCCAATGTATCTTAGTTATATACCTCAGAGTAACTTGCTAATGCACCATTGAATTGCAAAAGAATATTTAGATATTTGAGTCTTAGGTCTTTTATTTTTGTCTTTAAACAATTTTAAGATTTGAATAAGAAGAATAAGGTATGGCATTAATATATTTGAGAAAAAATTATCTAATTTCTTCAAAAGCTAAAAGTTGGTATTTGAAGAACTGCACACTAAAAAAGTAGATTTTTTCACTACTAAAGATGTGACTTGTTATCTTATTAAACAAGAACTATGCTGGTTGACAATGAATGGTATTTACCATTCTCTCATTCCTGTTTTTTGATATGTCTTCTGAATTTATCCATGCTTATTCCTCTAAAACCAGGAAAAATACTAATTAATTATTGAACCACTTAGATTTCTTTGAAGCAATGGTATGAAAATAATGAAGGATGATGGCATGTCAACAAATGCAAAATTCATAAATTCATTCCAGATCTTGGATGTTACCTCATTTCAGTGTCCATAATCTTCATGTTAATGTCAAAGGCATAGAAAAACTATACTAAAAATCTCTACTTTCAACTTCTAAGAAAACATATACATGTGTCTTTCTTCCAGTGTCAGTTATAAATCACAGTTTTGGTGGAATCAGCAAAATAGTCCACTTATTCCAGAAATATACAGCTGGCTTTCTTGTTTACAGGGCAGTTTTGTTGTTCTGACTCCTAAATAGTTCCTTTTGGTTTAAGAACTTATGGTGTGGAGATTTGTTTCATTAACTCTTGAAATACTTGCATATGTATAAAATACATTCATTGAGACTGACTGCTAAAGGATAACAGGGAAATTATATACTTACTTATCATGGGAATTTATTCTCATGCTGAAAAACAAGATATTAAATTACACCATAAGAAGAAGCATAATTCAATGAATTTTTATGATCTGTAGAGATGGGCAAATTGCATTGCAAATGATAAATGAGTTTTTAGCATCAGGTTCTACAAATAAATCACCATAAGTAGATATTTTGATTTATTAATATAACTAGGAAACAGCCCCTTGGGATATGCATGTTATTTTCAGAGGTTGTCCTGGTAAGAGACAGCTATCTTATTTATGTGTTTTCTAACATATTTTTCTTAAGTAACTACTCTGAATATTTTTAGGAAAGAGTTTACTCCCTTAGAATTACATTTCCTTGTACAGAGAAGTAGGAATAGATGCTCAGTACTAATACACAGTTAAAAGTCAATAAAATGAAACCGAATAGTTGAAAGATCTCCTTCTCTGCCTTTTCTTCAAGAAAAAACATCACTTCTAAATCTACTCATTTTCCTTTTGAGTCAACTCTGGTTGTTTTCTGCCTGAGTTGCGAAGTTCTATATTAAATTATAAAATTTGATATAGAAGTTCTATATCAAATTATAAAAGTCCTCCTGCTCTAGTATCATTAGAAGAATAATGAGCACTTATTTTCTTTATCAGCAGCTTCCAAAATTGTAGCCTAAAAATGATTAATGTGAATAAAAGGTTTCATCACTCATCCCTTTAATAGGTACCTCTTGTAGGTCAGGGACTGTGCTAGAGCCTGGGGAAACAGGATGAACAAAATGCAGCTCCTGCCCTCAAGGAGGTTATGATAAACTGAGAGAAATAAATGTTCACACTGGTTCCCCCAATGTAGTGTGGTGTGTGTGTTGGATGGAGAGAAGACAAGGTACCCCAGGACCCCTCAGGACAAGCATGTAAGTAAGCTGGAGGACATCCTTGAGTGAAAGTAAAGAGGGTAAGGAGAATAGATATCCAGGGGTAGATGTTGCTCAAGTTGCACTGGGAGATGTGAAGATCAGGTAAGCGTATATCTATGAGGTGAGTACCATGTGCCGTGATCCATAGGTTAAAGGAAGTATATTCAAAAAACACAGAGATCTATCTGTTGTATGGTTCAGAAAGCAGTCTAGAGAGCTCAGTAGAAATAGCTTGGTATTTAGTAAGAGCAAAAGATATGGAGACAGAAAACCTCATTACTTTTTTAATCCCCGTTAAGTCGTTTAGAAAGTAGTATAACCCTGCATCCCCTTCCTATTTCCTACATCAGTGCTGAAGGCTTAATAAGGCAAAGAAGTCAGGAAAGTAGCTGGACATGGAATTGAAATCCTGCCTCTAGAAGCTGACCCTTGTCTAAACTTACTGAAACTTCTGAGCCTCAACTTCCTCCTATGTGAAAAAGAAACAATAGCAATAGCTAAATATGATACCAAGGAATCCTGAGCTCTTGTGATATTTCCATAAGAGAATGTGGAAGGGTTTAAAGTCATAGCACCTCAAAGCTTCTTAATGTGTAGTAAGTTCCTTCCTATTTCTTTTTCATTTCTAAAATGGAAGACTTGAATATATAGACAGATGGTAAGTATCAAAGTAAAATTGTGTGTGAAAAATGTCCAATAATTGAGCCTAAATATATCATATGTTTCTTGTTTCCTTAAGTGTGTGGGAATAAAACTAAAGTATTCCCAAATTCTCACCATGTCGTGTAGATAATAGGCATCGTACTTACCCATCTTCCCTCCTCTACCTTTTCTGTTCATGACCCCAAACTGCTCACTTCCCTGCAGTAGATCTTCTGTATATTGTCCAAGGCACCTCAGACTCTTGAGTGACCCCAAGTGAATTTACAAGTTCACTTCCCATGTATTTCAGTATCCATCTCTCCCTCATAATGCTTTTTGCTCTCATGCACCTTACTGCTGCAGTGGGACCTAGAGACATTTCCAGGAAATGTTTGGTTTTGATTAAAATTGTATGATCACCTTAGCTATATATGCCTTTTCAACATATAGTCTCTTTCCCATATAGGAAACTTTGAGTTTTTATAGTCCCTTTCACTTATTTCTAGCCTATGTATGGAAAGACTATCATCCTTGCCCCATTGACTCTATTTTTAGGGTTCAGATAAAATCAGGATCAAATCATAGAATGGCTATCTGTCTTGAGTTCTTCCTACTCCTACTTCTCTGCTCTAGAATTCAAGCCTGTAGCCTGGAACCTCTAGGTAGCAATTACCCCTACTCAGGTCAATTTAACTAATGGAAGCCCCGCATCTTCTAGAAGAATGACCTTGGCTTTTCTCTCTGTTTGCTTTGTAGGAGGATAAATGGTGTCTCTTAAGTCCATGCTCTTATCATAAAAAGACATCCCAAACAAAACAATGAAAATCTGCAGAAAATCTGGGCATTCTGGGATGATACATATATAATCCAATTATATTTGGGGAGGGGACATCAAGACTTATTTCCATACATTTAACATCCTGAAAACACAGTTCTGCCTTCAAAAAGTACTATAAAAGTTTGCTAATTTGTTTTCTATAACTTTGACATGTTATTGAGATATAACTACATATAATAAGTTTAAAATATTCAGAATACATACTTTGGCAAGTTTTGACACTCATAAAATTATCTTCACCATCGTGAATACCTCCATCACCCCCAAAAGTTTCCTTATATTCCTTTTTGGTTTGTTTTTTTAATTATTTTTATTTTTATTGAAATGTCATCACTTTATATCCTTGCCAGTGTCTTGCCAGTTCAGGATTTCCCCCATCAGGTGACACTGAAACACCTTGGTCTCCACCACAGTTCATCATGCTCTCCCTCAACCCACCCACCCCCATTTCTTCCTCACTCACATTTCCCCTGTGAAAACTTAAGATCTATACCTGAAGGTTGTTTATAAAGTTGATTTTTTGATTTTTCTACATTCTTCATGGCTTTTTAAAAAGTCAACAGCTTCTTTTATTATCTTTTTAAATATATTTGCATCTTTATCAAGATTGTTAATGTGCCTCCCTTTAAGAGTAATATAAAACCTACAGTGAACAAAGTGAGTGTCCAGCACTGTGCAAGACTCCCAGATTCTCTCCAAACCAGGGGGTGGGGATTAGAGTGGTAGAAGGAGATTCTGTGGCATGCCAGGACACACTCTCACCTATAAGACTACCCCTCTGTAGGCTCTCACCCTCTAATAACTCACAGCCAGGCAGGACAGCAGTGAGTATGCTGTGGCCACGAGTACATCTGGTCTCTCATTCATTTAATTCACTTCACTAAAAGAATACCAAGAATACAGCTTTCTCCTGACTTCTTTTCATCCACTCCTTTTATCTTCCAAGATCTATTCATTCTCTGGACTGGAACTCTGCTTTATTTAGAGTAAATCAATGTAGCCTTCCTGAACCTTTCAGTTCTCTCTCTCTCTCTCTCTCTCTCTCTCTCTCTCTCTCTCTCTCTCTCTCTCTCTGTGTGTGTGTGTGTGTATGTGTGTGTGTGTGTGTGTGTGTGTGTGTGTGTAAGAAGCAGCAAGGTTTATATCATGGGTTGGCAAACTTTTTCTGTAAGGGCAAGTAGTAAATATTTCAGGTTTGTGATTTATGTAGATCTTTACTGCTGCTGCTTCCTCCCCCTCCTCCTTCTCCTCTCCCTCTTCCTTGTCCTCCTCTTCTTCCTCCTCCTCTGCTTCCTCCTCCTGTTCTTCTGTGTCTTCCTTCTCCTTCTTGTTTCCACTCCTTTTTGTCAATTCTTAAAAAATGCTATAGCTATTTGCATGGGCCATATGAAAAAAAGATCTCACATTAGAGTTGGACTATTGTATATAGGTTCTAATCCCTGCTTTTATCAATAAAACATTTAATGATGCATAAACAAAACAGGAGTTCTCAGTAGATAGCAGTTATGGTAAGAAGTATCTTACTTAGATTAGATACAGTCTTTCAAGCAATATTATGAGATAGTTCCTATGTGGGTCCACTATTAAGAAGCTGAAGCTATATCACCCTCAGTTCCTTGCCTATCTAGTGTCCAGATTCTAGTTCCTATTAACCACTTCCTGCTATGTAATATGAACCAAAATACTTTAATCTCTCTTAATCACTTAACATCAGTTTTCTAATCTGTAAAATAGGAATATTGTTGCTCTTAAAGGTCTGGTGAAGTTTAGATAGCTAATATAGGTAAGTAATATCTAACATACTATATATAATCCATCAGCTTAATTATTATTGTTATATGTTATTATTATATAATGGATCGGGTACTAGTTCTTATTCTATCAGTCATTATTGGGACTTGTAAATACATGTTCAACATATGACCTCTATCCTCATTTATAGACATATGCTACATAATGATGTTTGAGTAAATGTTTCATACAAATGTGATAGAGGTCCCTCCAAGTCCCTATTGCCTAATAGTGTCACAGACATCATAAATCTTAGTATTTTATGCCAATAGCTGCCTTACATCTTATGTTTACTATGGTTCCTGCAGCCTCATTTCTTGTGCTTGATTTGATCTCATGTTGTTTTGTTCATCAGGAACACGAAAATACAAATCCACTGCTAACATTGCATTTGCAGAGTGACAAAACTCACCAACAATACATTTCCCAGAATATATCCTCATCATTAATGACACATGACTATATAGGCTTTGTGCTTATTGCCCCTTGAAGTGATAATAGCATTTCAAGATTATCCTGAGCATCCACTGGAGAGAGCTAGCAAAAGTGAAATAATCATACAAATTTAGGAAGTATAAATTACCACCATTGGTTCATTAGATTTGCCTAACTTCATTATGAGGTCTCCACAACTATTTATTATCCATGTTTTTCTCACAGCAGTTCTCTACAGCAGGCAATCTGACAAGTGTAGACACTAACTGTGGAAGCACTTGAGAGAAGTGACGTCCTCAGACACATGTGAGTTTATTGCTTTTACAGAATCTACACAAAATGAGAATACTCAACAACCACAAATCTGCTCTGAACCATCATCTTAATCGTAGATACTTTCATACGTGTGACTGGAACCTAAGGACTCCCTTGAAATATCATTCACATGAAGTCCAAAATCTAATCCCTGGTGATGACTCCTCTTCACAGCAACCTTTGAACTTAGGAGTGTCCATATGCAAATAATCTACTTTGTGATTCATCTGTGAATAAAAAGAAAAGTTCCTCAACACTGTTCAGGGGCCCCCCTTCTCTTTAACCACAGAACGGGGGAACAATTTACTGATTAAGAAATCATGTTGTGAAAAAAGGAAGTGATTTCTCTGGATTGCTCACTGTAATGGTCAAAATTTGATGAGGCACAGATCTAATTTGAGTTATAAACAATAAGGGATCATTACAGGGATTGAACTTGATGTAGTTGTGGGGGTGGATAAATAACCTCTGTGGGCTGACTTCACTTTCTGGTACTGGGACCTGAAATCAACATTTAAAACAGCAGAAGGAAAGATGAGCATGAAGAACAAGAAGCAAGGTCAAAAAGGATGGGTTAGAACCTATGAGAACAGCGTGAACTTGAGTTATTTTCTCCCAACTTCAAGCCTTCAACTTTGATGATAAAATTATCTGCAGGAAAAGTTGGCATTCTTCACAGAGGTTTAAAACACAAAAAAGTGATTATCAAAAACTGAAGATGCTGCAGCCAGACCACTGCCATATGCTGACAACACGAGTCAACAGATCAGTGACAATGTGTTTGAGCTACAGTTCACCTATACTCTGCACTAACCTTGCTTGCATAAAAGAACATGACTGCTGATTCACTTCCGCCTTCTATTTCCCAGGGAAAATGTCTCCAATAGCCCATGCTAATTTGGAACTCTGAAGCAAAAGGAAATCTGGGAAACAAAATACCAGCCTAACAAAACTGGAGCAATACATATTCTTCATCTCCAATAATCTTGTGATGATCCAGAACTTAACTTCTATTTACCTTCTTAATGTTTGCACTTTCCCACAATGTTCCACTGCCTGTGAATTGCTACCTCTGTAAATTGTTACCTTTTGCATAGAATGATAGCTCAAGATCCTCAAGATCATGCCAATAAAGTACCCCCAAACATTGTTTGGCCATCTTAAAAATGTATCTTAAGGATCCAGAAAACATAATAATAAAGGTAAATCTTTTGAAGGAGAAAGACACACTGTATTCCTCAAGACAAATAGGGTTGATTTGGAACAGCCACTGTTTTAGGTTATTCACTCCATTGATTCCCATTACTAGCAGATATAAAGAAGAGTCTGTGACAATTTCACCAATTAAGAATCTGATTTTAGCTCCAGTATATGTGGAGTGGAAGAAATGTGTTAGTACACATGGAGGAGAGGAAAGAGGAGGAGAGACTCATTTGATTACTCTCAACTTATGGTCTACGTGACACCACGCAATGATTACTGAGAACTAGTCTGTGACCAAAACTAATTTGATTAAAACCAAAGTATTACTGCTGAGTGATATTAAACCACAGAGTGTGATTTTAGTGCTAGGCTCTTTCCATGTGGTGTGTCACATAATAGAAACCAATAGAAAATATATGTTAAAAAAAGCAAGAAAATAAATATGTTAAGACAAATAAATTGACGTGTGATACTAAAAAGGGTTGAGGAGACTCAACCATAGAAAGGGATTCTGTCAGATTGAGAGAAGTGTCTTTTAATTGATAAAAAGGGAAATGGGAAGGAAGAGGAATGCATCAGAGGAAATAGAGATGGTCTCTAATTTTATGATGTTGGTGTTTGATGGGATGAGGAATTCCCAAGGACAGATGTTAAAAGAAAGGAAAGTTAAATTCATCCATGGCTGACTCACTGCTTAACGAATTAAAGGAGAGCAAATACTTGATCCTATCCTTATCTGAATGTTCATTTTCAGGTCCCAAATATCTACAGCATCCGCATTCCTGAAGCATATTTGAGCTCAAAATAATATCATTATTATTTTTTCCTTCATGTTTTCTCATGTGATATCTTTTAAATCCTTGTTCCCAGAATACAACAAGCTGGAGTAATTAAACAGAAAATATGGTAGCTCTGTAAAGAATATAAGCTTAAATCTGGATCCCCATCCAGGAAACTAGCTGATTCTCTCAATACCGTTTTTGTTTTGTTTTGTTTTGTTTTTTTCATTGTACTGGGTAGCCAGGATGACCTACTGTTTTACCTTGGAAATGTTACCATTAACATGCTGCTCTCCAAGTTGCCGTTCGATGGCCATAACCCCCAGTTCTTCTGTCCCTGTTGTTTCTGTGGGAAAAAGTCATCTTGGAAATTGCTGTTGGAGGCTGACATCATTCCAGTCCTTACAGTGGGATTCCCTTCCATCTCTGAGTGCTTCTCTCATGGAGGATGAAGTGAGGACTTTTCTCAGCAGTGTAGGTTCTCTTTGAGGTCTTTAAAGCATTACCCTGTGCTTTTAGTTTCTTAGAGTGTACTATTTTACAAACAAGAGTTTCTCTTAAGTTCGGTCAGAGGCCAATTAAATGTCCCCGCATTGTATTAAATCTAAAAATATTTTCTATCTCATCAAAAATCAACACACTTCTTGTTAAAAAATCCTGGGTACCCTGACTTTCCTTCTGACTTAAGATGAATTTTCTGCCCTCCAGAGAGTTTGGGGAGACTTTTACTGCACTTTATTGCAAATGCAACGTTCTTCTTTTGCCCATCCCCCTTCCCATGGATCTTCATAGGGACAAAATTCTTCTTGAAGGCTGCTTAGTTACCCTAACTTATGTACATCTACATTATTTATCTTGCCAACAACCAGACTAAAACTCAGGTGGGCATGTCATCTGCTGTTTTTTATGCTTTTATATAATCTAGCATGATACAACTCATTTTGATTAAGACTCATTCTGAGCCAGACTGATGCTGAGTAGGTATAGATAAATAAAACAAAGGTGATTACTATAATAATGGAATTGATGAACTTGTACAGAAAAAAAAACAGTAAAAAATAATAAATATAGAACAATAAATTTGGGACAAGTGCTATAAAGCAAAAGGATCAGAATCTGTGAGAAAGATGATAGCACAGATTAACTAAGAATTACATCTAGAAAGATTTTTTTTCATGAAGTTGAAGTTAAGCTATAATTTGAGACAAAAAAGGAAACACCAATATAAAGATTGGAAGTGAGGAAGTTTAGGATATAATTCAATCTCTGTCACTTAAAAGCTTTGAAAACCTAGGATGCACCTGTTGGCTGTGAGAAAGTTATTTTGAGAAAAATATTAGCAGCTTTATGTTCATAAAAACCAGTTGAGTACATTATAGCAGTTCTCTTGATGACATTTATCCCACATGTGATTGTTTTATGTTGGGTTGAAGTGTCATTCTCAAGTTATTTAAATGTCAAGTTTTTGCCCCTGTGGAGTGGCCTGCAGTTGTTGGATGAGTGGCCATCTGGTAGCCCTTTGCAAATTGGGTGTTGAAAAGGCCATGATTTTTGATCTATTGGGTAAGAATTTTTTCTAGGGAGATAGAGTCAGGAAAAAAGAAGGTATGCCAAGCAGAGAAAAGGGCATGCTCAAAGGTAAGGATAATTGAAAGAACATATTGAGAGAGTCAAGCAAAGTCAGTGTAGTCTGGAGAATGATGAGGTTAGAGGATTATGTGAGGACCAGATCATGAGAAGTTATATGGGCCAAATTGAGGACCTCAGGGTGTATATTGTGGACAATTCAAAGTCAATAGCAACTTTTGAATAAATGCTGCTTAACATAAGTAATAGTTTTTGAAGGAAAACACTTGTGGTAAAGAGGTAACTGAGTTTGTTCAGGCAAACGATGCTGACTGACAATGAGAAGAGATATACAAGATCTTCCTGAAATAGAAATCACCATTTGCTATGAAAGGTGAAAAAGAAAAGGGTACCGGGGACAGAGTGGGTGTTGAAACCATGAATACGAGGGAAAATGACCTCACTCCTACTTGAATGAGTTGTTCACTCATTTGTGCTCTTATAGCACACATATTCCTTGACCATGAACATCATCTTACATGTTGATTTCTTTTGGTTGACTAGAACCTCCTCAAGGGCAGAAATGCTTTATTTATCACTGAGTCCCCAGTATGGCTGGCAAGGCATATTTGAAGAGTTCAGTAAATAGTAACTACTGTCATTATGAAGCTTTCAATAGTGGTGTTTTCATGAGCATGTGGATGACACACTTCAACAGTATAATAGTAAATTCTAAAGAGTTCAGAAAGAATGATATCTCTTTAGGTGAATTGATTTCAAGGAGAAGGAAAGTGATGGCTCCTAAGGGAAGAAGAAAATGTAATATGTGAGGGGACACAATAGCTGACCTAGTTTGGATCCATTGCTAAAAAAGGCAGTCATGGGAAAGGTCTGAAAGCAGGAATAACACCGGAAATGAGTCCTGAAAGCCCAGCCAGCTCACTTGGGTTGTTCTTTGTTCTGCATAGACAGACAGCTTTTGCACAAAGAACACATAACTTTCTCCGATGTTATAGAAAATTTGGGATTAATTTTTGCAACACTTTTTCCCATTTATGTCCTCTTTTTGTTAGACCCAATTCTTTTCATTAGGGAATGTTCTTGAATGTAAGGATTGAATATAACTTTAATGAAAATGTTCATTTGACCTGCTAAAGTTTTAAAAACAATTCTAAGTGGTTGAACCATGTCTTAATGATAAAACTTCAATTAGTTTGTTAAACAATGATTTGTTTCAAATTATTCTAAGCAATGCTAAGGCATATAAACAGAATTCTTAACCTTAAAATTCAGCAGTTGTGTATCAAGCATTTTATCTCCTGAACTTTTTTCTTCTTTGCAATAAGCAAAGCACAGCATAAAAACAATTAATAATTTTAATTAAAGGATGATGTTTTTCTAATAACCCAAATGCTGAATGTTGGACTTTATTTTCTTCTCTTGGTACTTTGTTGTAATAAATATTTCATGAACTTGAAATTTAAGGGGTAAAATTCATTAAACAGTTTTATTTCTTTGTGTTAGCTATGTATATCTGTCATAATCTTGACACCTTACAGTTTTATTCCCTTTCTTTTAATGTGACTATGATGATTTGTTGATTTCTGAGTTGCTATCATATTCCATTTCATTCAAACATCTTCTTTAGCTCTAAATGTTTTGAAAATCACAAGAAGATAATCTACAGTGTCTTAGAATTTCAGAATTGGAAGATATAGATATAATTAATAACAAGAACTGGCTATGAAATCTAAGAACTCAGCTATATAATAGTAATGAAAGTTTAGTATAAAAGAAAATTTGAGAAATGAGTGTTGACAGTGACTCTTTAACACTGTCCCTAGAACAGAATTACTGGTCCAGCTTATTAAAGAACATTTTTCCTTAAAAGACAGAACTTTACCATGGGAATGGAGGCATTAAGACAGATATGTTCAGGATTTCTTGTCATAAAATCTTTAACCTTCCATTCCCCTTGCTTTAAGTCTGTGCTTAAGTAATCTTTTATTAAAATTGGATTTTCCTATAATTTCTCTCTAAGAAGAAAATATCAAGAAAGGCTGACGAAAACATTACTGGTAAATTTCTTTCAGATTTGTCTATGTTGATCAAGTACTCAAGTTCAGATCTCTGTAGCACTCGTATGAATTTTCTGGATTTGCAAAGTGAGAAGCCACACCTTGACCTATGATAAATTCACTAAGATAACTTCCAACCCACCTTTCCTGGAGACAGATCAATCTCATTTCCCTTTCTTAGCCAGAATTTCTACAAACCTTCAGTAGTATTTTAAGATTCAGTTGTCTTGACCAAACTCCTGAATTAGAGCTGAAGAAACTAAGGCCAAATCAGGGAAATGACTTAACTAAGGTCACACACAAATCTGCCTTCTTGCCAGATATGTTGCTTCCACTATATCATTATCCTTGGAGAACTGAGGAAAGAAATCTAATATCAAAATCATATGGAGAAACAAAACTTCTGGATCCCTTGTTAGTCTAATCCTTTATTACCCCAGTGGATAATCAACGTACATGAAATGCCATTCACTGTGTGAGTGTTTTCTTCTTTCTGGTGGTGTTAGAAGTTGCAAATTGTTTGCTTTTCAGAATTCATTCCATTTGCTACTTCCAACTTCAAGCCCGTCTCAACTTCTTCAAGTAGGATTAGTGAGTCTCTCTTCTGCCCCATTCATTTTTCAGTTATGAACTTACCATTTGAAATTAAACATTTACATATTTATATACCTATTTATTATACATTATGATATAAGCTTCTTTAAGAATAACCACAGTTTGTGCATCTCTACCTGCCAGCACCTATCACAGCATCTGGCATGAGTAGTTTAACAATAAAAGAAGAGATAGATTGAAAGAAAGGTGTCAGGGAAGGAGAATAGATGAGAGGAAAAAACCTAAGGAAATATTTCACAGGGAGAGCTTTCTGGTTTCTCAACAGTTGTTGGAATTGCCTCAGAAAAGGAAGGTGCAGAAAATGTGTGAAAGACCACATACACAATCCAAAACAAACTTGAATTTTCACAGCTGGTTTGAAAGACCTGGGGTTATTGTCTCTTCCTATCACTTTATGTGGAATGCAATTATAAATTATTATAATTTTCCTCCATGTCCATGATAGATTTAAATAAGAATAGCCTTAGAATATTGGAGGCACCGGGGAGGATATTTGCTCATGCTTGGACAGATGCTAATAAATAACTATCAGTTCTCCAAAGTGACCTCATGTCAATGTGAAAGAGTAGTTGGTTCCAGTGGTAATGGAGAGACTGTATCAGTTGAACAGATGGAAAAAAATCAAAGTGTATGCTTGAGAAGAGGTCCTTATGACATTCAGTGTCAGAGACAACAGTGGATGTTAATCCAGCAGAGCTAATTCTATAGTGGGGAGTGAAATATTATTTAATCAGCAGTGCTTCATACATAATTCAATTAACTTCCTTCACTCATCAGTATTAACGAGAATAGGAGACTGGATTAATGTGCAAGAGCCTCATAAAGGAGCTCCCAGCCTACCTAAGTGCTGCCAAAACTTAATAAAGTCCTGCCAATCAAATTCTGGTATCTGGACCCAATGCATCAGAGCACTGATATTACAAATTATCCCAAGCACTTCTCATTGTTTCCTAATTCTTTAATTATGCTGATCTCTGCACTAAAATGTTTAATTAGTGTACGGGGGAAAACAAGTGAGATTGCCTGCCACTGCCTTGACTATCGGTATTTAGCATCAAGTAAGCAAAATCTAATTTTATTGCAAATAATTTTAAATGGCAAGTTCTGCTTTCTTATGTTTGTAAGTCTTGATGATTGAATAGGAGATAGCAAATTGGGCTATAACAAACTAAAAAGTGTTCATCCTGAGAGGTTATAGAGAATGTCTGTCAGATACCTAGTCTCCTTTCAGTTCATCTTCTGAACTTCAGGAACCTTAGACTTTATCCCCTTTCTTCTCTGGATCCGGATATCAGAGAAGAATACATAATACTGAAAAGATATACTTAGGGCCACTTAAAATAATCAAGATATTATCATTATTCTTAATTGTTCAAGGTGAATGAGTACCAGTCTGCATATCATGGTCAAGATCATTTTTCAGAGAGCTGTTAAAGGTGTACATGTAAGTGCTTTAAAACTATCTTAAAAGTAGAGAATATGCAAGTCATTGTCCATTTATAGCATTCATTTAAATCAGAGTTTTTGAATGTTGGTTATGTAGCAGGACATGGGCTAAGGTGAGGCTACACAGGGGAAATGATAGACCTTAAAAAATAAAAACTCTAATGAAAGAGCTAAATATGCAGAGAAAAATAATAATGCTAATAATGATGATAATGATGCTAATGATGAGGTAGATGATAGACCCCACTATTGAACATTTTATCTGTTGTCATTCATGTTGTATATATTATTTTATCCTGATAGCCTTGCAATCAATATATTGTAGTTCCATTTTACAGAAAGTAAAAGTAAAACTTATAGACATAGCAGAGCAGAGATTACCTCAGAGAAGGGAGAAGAATAGTATGTTCTAGGGAAAATAGTTTAAAATCCGGCTGTTTTTCACCTTCACACAAAGGAGAGTCCATAACATTGAGATGTTAGCCAACAACAGACAGGCCTCATATTTGCAAATGTGTATCTGTTGTGTATCTAGGGTGCTTAATAGTGTAAAGGGGGCTAGATGGTGCACAGTTGATGTTTGGCTTGTCTCAGAGTTAGTATCTCTTTCTCTCTCCCTGCCTACCTGTATGTATGATGTCCCCTGCCGCAGAATAATTGTAAATTGGATATTATAAAAGTTTCAAGAGTCTTCTTCCATTTGCATGAATCAACAATGAAATTGCCCGATCTGGCATGGTTGCAAAACAGAAAAGTCCACAACCATATCTGAAGCATATATTGATTTATAAACACCAAAACTTGAAAAATATTACAAAAGGTCAACATTCATGAAATCTGAACAATTTACTTCTCTATATATTCAAGTGTCTGATAATAACACCCAATTTGGGATAAATAAAGGAGGTCTGTGATGGAGGTCCCAGGTGGAATGAGAAGGTCAAGCTGGAATAGTAACCCAAATTGTGGGGTTCATTGAAAGTTATCCACAGTGATTGGGAAATGGGTCATCATTAGGTATATTTTTGAAATCTATTTGCTCCTGACATTGATGTCCAAGAATAATGATGAACCTGACCCAGACCCTGTCCTGGAGATATTCACAAAGTTGCTGGTGAACATATAAATAAAATAGAATGTTTCATACAAAAATTATTTAGAAAAATGCATCTTAAAGAGCAATCACACAGATATACTTGTGGTTGGCCACTGGAGGATCTAAAATTGTGATACTATCAAGACTTCAAAATTCCTTTGTTAAGTAGGAAAGGGTAATGTGTTTCCTCCAGAGTCAGGTTCTTCACTATGTCTTTTCATAAATTTTTCTTGGCGAATGCTTCCAGAAACCCTAGAAGGTAACGGGGAAATAAATGTTATTATAGATGAAACCTGAAAATCCTGGTAATTGAGTTTCAAATGTACTCAGTTAAGAAAAGTAGAGGTTCAGAAAGTCTGAACAACTTGCTCAAGGGCATACAGTTTATCAGTGAAGGAAAATAAGTTCATACCAAAGCCATATCTCCCCTGTCTCCTCAAAGGACAGGTATCTCTCCCTGTTTGTAGAGTTTGTGTTTTGGGGGACAGATAAGGGGTTCATCTCTGAAGCAGGTGGTTTTCAGACGTGGCAGGGCCTGTTTGATAAGCAACTGAATATTGGCAGCCAGCTTGAACATTTAACAAAAGGTATAGGGTGTTTCCCTACCTCTGACTCCATGACCTTGAGCATATTTCAGCCATATAAGTGTGGTCTAGAGGGAAACGGGGAGTTGAAAATACCAGAAGAGAAATTGGACACTTTCCAAAGGACACATATTAACTGAGAAAATTGGAGTGAATTTCGATAGAGTAGTTTAAAACAAAAAGTATAAGATTCAGAAAATAGAATCACTAATGGATGCAGTACAAGTTGTCACCTGGATATCAAGAAGATGGTTATTTGGACTTGGAATTATAATAACTTTTTACTTTCTTCCTTAAACTTCCCAGTCTCTTTATGGTCTTTTCATTAATTTTCACAACCTCTCCTTGTGGAAGCCAGACCTGTTAGGGCATCAGTTAGGTTAAAAATAAATATATATAATTATAAAATTATTATTTATAATAATTTTATAATTATAATATATAATAGTTTTAATTATACATATAGTTATAATATATATGCATGGGAGATTTCTTTGGCAATAAATGTGTTTGAACATTAACATTAATGTAAAATAATGGAGAAAAACTGGTGCCTGGGAGGGGTTTTGAACACCTGTCAAGTAGATTATGTCTTCTAGTATTCATTAAATGACATTCATGAGTAATAGGGATGTACTTTGCATTCCTAGACTTTGGTGCTGGAAGAATAGTCCAAGAAGAGAACGTATGGGAACCCTCCCTCCCTTCCTTCCAACATGTAGTGAATTTTACAGATCCTACAAGGCAAAAATATTATAGGTTTATTGCATATATTCTTGAAGAGCTGGGTGAGCCCAAAGCAGGGAAGAAAGATAAGTGAACATATTATTGTTGGCTTAAGACACAGGAGTCTAGAGGCAGACTAGTTGGTTTCCAGTCTTCAGTTTTCCTGTTTTCTTATTTTCTACTTTTATTTGCCACAAGATTCTAACTGAATGTTTACTAAACAATTTTCAAACATTTCTTCTCTTTATCTATTTTTGTCCTTTTAATACCTTCTTAGATTATGATTTATTAATTTAAGTTTCTAAACTTTGCTCAAACTGGATCTTAAGCTCTTTTTCTCAGGTCAGATATGTAACATTTCAGAAACTTTATAGAAAACCATTAATGATTTTAATTTCCATTTTACATAAGAGCTAGAAGTTTAATTCTAAATAGCTAGTTTTTGTCTTAATCTGTTCAGCAATTTTATATCTATTTACAGTATCTTTGATCTTAAGTCTATGATAAATTATAGCCAATGTTCTGTGGATACTTGTGTAGAAGATATTTGCAGATTAGAGAATTGTACGTACACACAAATATGCACACATATAAAATACATTATTTATATGTTCCATATTCTTCCCTTTGCTTTTCTTTTTATTAGTCAAAACAGAAAAAATGAAAATCTCGTGTACCAAATTGGGTCCTTCAATTTCTCCTGAAAATTCTCTGTATTTTCTATCATTTTTCTTTAGGTACTTTAATGTCACATTACTCAGGACATAAAAGTTCAGAACAGTCACAGCTCCAATTTTTATTCTATTCATGAAATTATCTTTTCTCTTCAATTTAATGCTTTTTGTATGGAATTCCACTTGGTTTGCTTTTCATATTGTGAGTTGACTTTCTGTTTGCTTATTGCTATGTGAATTTTTGTTCAAATGTGCTCAGAATTATATGCTTTTTTTTTGTGAAAGTTTACAGTGTTTTCATTTATATAGTTATCCAGCATCCATTAAGTGTTGAGAAGTACTAAAAGAGGAACAATTTGGGGAAAACTAATCAAAAACCAGCAACTCTAATCGTCATGCTCTTGTTGAAACTCTTACATGGAGACTGCAGCTTGAGAATATTTCCCAAGGAGAATAGAAGTTAAGGAATACTTAGCAAAACTAAGAAAATTCTCCAACCCTGCTATGTGGGAAACTCTCCATCCCTCCCTAAGTCAAATAATGGGTGTTTCTACTTCTGATATAATTGATTTTTATCTTCACACTACACACATACATTCACACATGCACACATACACGTGTGTGCTCGCACACACACATTTTTTCACATATAACATATGGCATATAAAATCTTCAGTCATGAAATTTAACAGTCATTTACTACTTATATCATTGAATAACTAGACCATCTTGTTGCTAGAGCTTTGTTTGCTGAAATTTTATATAATTATAGTATTCTTTTCATGCTTTATGTGCAGCCACAGCAGTATCTTATATTTTTCACTTTTGCATAACACTTTAAAATCAATAAAAAGTAAAAAAATAAAAGGTGAAATACATAGGCAGTCATCTGGCAAAGAAAAAAAAGTTAAAGTAGATGGGATCCTTGAAAATAAATAAAATTTGTCATCCACTTTTTAGAGCTATTTAAATAGAGTCTATTATTGCATTCAAGAGACAGGGAAGAGGCACTCCAGGTTCAAAACATTCATTGAGATTTCCATGGTACTTTTGATATTGCAAAGCAGAGTGGAAGAAATCAATCAAATCAAAAAACCTGATCTAAGAGAGATTGTGTTTATTAATCCCCAATTTGTTTTTAGGAGAGAAAGAAAAGTAATTTGCAATGGCAGAAGGCACTCTCTGCTATGAATACCCTAGACAGGAATAAGAATTGAAAAGTGCTCGGGTTTCCTGATGTCCAAAAAGCAGACAGGGAACATGGAGATGAGTTATCTGGACAGTAAGTTTCTTGCAGATAAATGACATTCTCTATTAAGGGTGACCAGATATAAAACATGAAAGAGTTTGGAATCAGGAAAATAGAAAAAATCTATCATTTCCTATAGCAAAATTGAAAACCAGCTCAAAGATGTGAAACCAGATTATTCTGGCGATAAAAAGCAATATAATTGGAGGAGGAGGGTTCTCTATAAGCAAAAATACAAAAAAAAATAGCTATCTGAGCTGAAAGTATCTTCATGAAGTTGAAACTTAATCAGTTTGTCAGCATGGCAGAGGTTCAAAATTTATGCTTCATGTAATTCATTTGATTCCCCCCCCCCAATCAGGCTGTTATTCAACACCTTCCACACGAGCTAGATTAAAAACACAAAGACTAAGAACAAAAAGTACTTTTCTTCAATGAATCTCCCTATCTAGAAGATGAAGAAGTGTAAAAATATATTTTAAGTGCCTAAAGTTGCTGAAGTAATTTATTGGGGAGAGCTGATGGCATTTTCACAGCCTTGAGTGAGGAATAGGACATTAACCAACAGGGGAAAAAAGAGATAACATTCCAAGTAAAGCGCAGGATTATGAAAATGCCTGTTGAGCTTTGAGTACCATGCAGAGTTTGGAATGCTTTTGGTTATCAATCACTCCAAGCCAAGGTTGAACATATGAAACTGGAATTTATTTTCTCTCCTCGATGCTTGATCATTGAAGGTTGGAATGGATCTGGGCATTACTTTTTTTCCTGGATACTTTAACTCATAGATGCAAAATACTCTGTAACATTTGACAAAATATTGCTGAATACACACTTTAGTTAACCAAGAAAATGAGCAGGTTGTTGATAAGAGTGATGGAATCTTTTCTACCCACTTGCCTTCAATACCACTCTAGCTAAATTTCCCAGGGGAGTTTTGTCCATAATGGATTCGCTGGCAAATGTTTAATTTGAAGAAAAGGCATCTCTGAAAGACACACTGCTACAATATTTATGCAGTACTTTCTCCTTGATGTCTACCTAACCACCATAGTTCAATAGGAGGTAAGAGAAAGAAAAATATCAAAGAATTTTTAGAGTCTGGCAACCAATTATGTTTAAATTTGTGAATTGAAAATGTAGATCTATATCTGGTGTTTATTCAATTTTTGTAAGTCTTACTGGGAATTTTCAAGTGTGTCTTAAGTTCTTAATACCTTTACATATTGTGTTCTATTCACCTATGGAATATTTTGGGGGAAAGAAGCAATAGGCAAAATCAGCTGATTTTCTGAATTCAACCTACTCGTTAATATTTACGTGAGCTACTTTACAGTGATATTTATCCTCAAGGGTCAACCCAATTTCAGTAGTGCCAAAATCGGTTGTTTTTATTATCACTTGATATACTTTTCAGCAGCAGCACACAAAAGTAAGTAATTTCTGTCCTATGGCAGAAAGAAGCATATATCTTAACTTTTATTACTAACTGCTTGCATAAATAACTTTTGTAAAACAACCCATATAATCTACATTCAGTAAAATGCATATAAGCTTAGAGTAAAGTTCATGATTGTTGACAAGTGTAAAACCTGTGAAATATCCTCTCATTAGAAGAGAACATTTCATCACACCAAAAGTTTCATTGTGTCCCCTTCCCAATCAATCACCCCTCTTGAGTTAGAACGTTTTGATTCTTTTTATCTTAGATTAAATTTTATCTCTTCTAGAACTTCATACAACAGAGACATGTAGCATATATTCTTTTCTTTAAAAGTGCACAACATTTTTTTGTTTTGTTTTGTTTTTAGAATTATGCATGTTGCTTCATATTTGCAGATCCTTGCCTTTTGTAGCTGGATATTTCACTATATATCTATGTCACAGTTTGTTTGTTTGTATTATTTTCTTGACCAATTTGACCTGTTCACAGTTTTAAGTTATCATGAGTAAAGATGCTCTGAACATTTGTTTATAAATCTTTATGTAGGCATATGTTTTCATTTTTCTTGGGCAAATATCTAAAAGTGAAAAAACTGGATCATATGTGGATATCTGTTTAATCTCTTTAAAAAATGCCAAAATTTCTTCCAAAACAGTAATAACAGTGTAATATCAGTATGTAGTCCCTTGATTTATTGCACTTTCTGTTTCTTACTATAATCACTTTCCTGAGTTGTGCTTCATGGAATTTGTCTAATGTCTTAATGTAAAATTCATTGATATAACATTATATGAATTTCCCTTTAATATCTGGAGAAATGTCTCCTTTTTCATTTCTGATAATGGTGTTTTTTTCTTGATTAATTTTACATATTAATTTTATTAACCTTTACAGAAAACCAATGTTTGGCCTTATAGATTTTCTCTATTGTCTTTTTCCAGCTATTGTTTTTATCATTTTTTTAATTTATTATTTTTATTGTGTTCTTCAGGTAAAAACTAAATCATTAATTGTTCTTACTTTCCCATGTAGGGACCAAACACTATAACTTTACCATAAAGACTACTTTAGTTGTATTACAAAAATTTGAATTTGCGGTGTCTTTGTTTTCACTAAGTTAAATAATTTTTAAAATTCACTGGAATTGCTTCCTTATCAAATAGGTATTTTAAAACAGTTCTTTTTAATTTTTAAGTATTGTGAATTTTCTGGAAAATTCTATTTATTTCTACTCTAATACCATTTTGGTAAGATAGCAGTATCTGTATAAATTTTGTATATAATTTTGTTTTCTTTTAAGTGTTGACACTTGTTTTATAAACTAATATACAGTCTATCTTGAAAAGAATATGCTATTGTTGAATTGTTGAATGCAATGTTTTGTATATAAGTTAACTGAATCAAGCTGATTTATTGGTGCTTTAAAACTCTTATTGAGTTTTATTCAAAAAATTGCTGAGAGACTAGTTTTAACTTTTCCAGTCAAGATTGTGGGCTAATCTAATTCTCCCTTAGTTAAACTAAATTACATTTGAGAGAATTTTTTTTTGAAATGAATACACATTTAAAGAATTGTATCTTCAGGTGAATTGTCATTATTAATATCATAACATTATTCTCATTATTCCTGATAATACATTACTTGCTAAACACATTGTCAGATATTAACATAAAAATTGACCATTAACATGATTAATGTTAGCATCACATGTTTTTCACCATTCCTTTACTTTTGATATAATTCTTTATACATTTTCTCATAAATAGTAAAAAGTTGACCCTTGGTTTTTATTGAATATTAATCTGTGCTTTACAAATAGTTTATTTATTCCATTTACACTTAATGTAATTGTTTATAAGTTTAATTTGAGACCTCATGCTTGATATATTGATATTTTAATTCTCTTTACTGTTCTTTTATCTAAAGCCACCTTTTATGTTCCTTTTAGTGATTTAATAATCTCCATTATTTTATTTCATCTTCTATGTTGTCTCTTTTCTCTTACCTCTTTGTGTTATTATTTAGTTCTTGCTATAGATATTATATTTTTATTTGATGTACGGTAGTTTCTCTTTTAAAATATCAGTTTTAAAAAAGTCATTTTATTTACCAACAATTTTATTATTCTTGTATTCTTCATTCTTTCAACCAGATCTGTGCTTCATGATTCTTTAAACTCTTTACTCTTTAGTTTTTATGAAAATGTTTCTATTTCTCTCTCATATATGAAACATATTTATGTTGAATACAGAAATATAGGATAATGGGCTTTTTTCAGCTATTTAAACATATTTAATTATCTTCCTGTTTGCATTCCTTCTAACAGTGATCATTCTTATTTGATAATAGTAATTATTATTTTTGTTTATATCATGTATATAATATGCCTTTTCTGATGGTTTTTAAGATTTTCTCTTTATTTTCAATAAGATGGGTTTTCATTAACTTGATTCTGATGATCCCATGTCTGTTGCCCTTTGTTCTTTATAATTTGAGCTTTGTTCACCTTACTACATTCATGATTTGAAGTTTTCATAAAATTTGGAAAATTTTAACCATTTAATTCCTCAAACACATTTTTGCACATTTCTCCATCTTTTCCTTCTGTCTCTTTAATTACATGTTAGACTGTCTGATATTGTTCAACAGGTTGACTGAAATACTCTTTTTTTACTCAAGTTTATTTTTCTTCTGTCTCGGTTTATATTGGCCTTCGAGTTCACTACTCTTTTCTTTTGCATTGTCCATCTACTTTTGGAACTACAATTTGTATATATATATTTTTTTTTCATTTTAGCTGTTGTAATTCTCAGCTGTACAATTTTCATTCTGTTCTTTTTATAGTTTCTGTTTCTTTACTTAGATTCTCTTTTTTGTTAAATGTTTTTAAAAATATCACATTTCTAATAACTGAAGTCTTTTTAAAAGTTTTTCCTAATCATAAACATTATTGTCATATCTGAATCACTTTCTGCGAATGCTTCCTTCCTATTTGTGTATCATATCTCTCTGCTTCACCTTCTAATTTTTCTATTGTGTGTTGTATATTGCAGTATACTCATACTTAAAATCTGAATAATATTGTCTTTAAAGAAAATTGTTTGCTTATTCTGAAAAGCAGATGCTGTGCAGATAGTCAATTTTATTAGATCAAGTCTACTTTGGGCTTTTTAAAGATGTATCTAAAGGGAGTTTGTTATCTACTGAATAACAGACTTGCATATCCTTGTTCTTTATTTGTGTGTGTGTGTGTTTTTTTAATGTTGACTGAATACTTGGTCATTTAGTGAAGTCTTCCCACTTTAAATGCACAGAACTCTAATGTTTCTCCACGTTATGCAATCTTTAGAAACTCTATTAAGCTCACAATTTCCCAGGACTTGTTTTCTGCCAACCTTTATAAAGTCTAGCCCTGCATATGTCTAGGAAACTCCAAGCCAGATTTCTGGATCTTATCTGCAAAACTCCCTCCATTCTTCCAACTTGCCTATATATTTCAGCCTCCTCAACATTTCTGTAGTCCAATCTGTTTCCTTTGCTCTGTTCTCTGTTTAAGTTCTACTTCCATATGCCATGGCTTCAGATGGGTCCTCTGACAGAAACTTATGTTAAATATGTAGGTAACTTAGTGTGTTTTTCTTCTCTCAACAAGCATAGCCTTGTGCTCTTTTGGTCAATACTTGAAAATAGTTGTTTCCTTTTGGTATAGTTGTTTATGACAGGAAAATTAGTCTGACATTCAGTTCTCTGTTTTGGTAGGAGTGGAAATTCTGACTCTTTATTAGATTTAGACTGTGGAAACTTGCCTCACCAACTGGCCAATTTTGCATCATTTTCTAACCCATTTGACCAGGTAATGTCACATCAGACTGAAGCCAGGAAAATGAATATTTCTCCTTGTAATTTTTTATAACAGACCTTATAGTTTGTCTCATTTCTGTTTAAGATGCATTTGTGCAGTCCCTTGATTTAAATAATCATGTGGCAGAGATGACATCACACAAAAGAGAATGAGTTGATCATGAAGTACTGTTAACATACCAATTAATATGATTTTGTTTCCTTAAGGTTTTCTATTCAGCTTTTTCCGTTTCCCCCCTTTTTTTCCAAGTTATTTTTCTTTACCTTTTTAAAAAGCGTTGAATGTGAGGAAAACCCTCATTCCCACTCATAAGTTGAACTGGATTTCTGGACCACATTACTTGCATGTACATAATAATTTAATTTTTTCCATGGTGTTCAGAGTTGAAAGAGTTATGCTTCATGGTTGTTAATATTTAATTTTTCTGGCCACCTGCTTTAAGACAGATTTCATGAATACATGGTAATTTCAAACAACATTCTCTTTTTGCACTTCTACTACCTTGTGCTTGTATCATAACACATATGTATACGTACTCACACATATTCAAGGCTGTTTTCTTTATTGATGGAAATCTCTTAAGCAAAAATCTTGTCATATTAGCCTTTGTATCAATACCACTATTGTCCTTAGTTATTGTAGCTGTTTCACAAAGTGTATTTTATAAAATACCACTTACAATTTTGGGTATTCGGAGGTTTAACTATAGAACTAAGAATAAAGATTAAGTATTCATGAGTATAAGTAAACATAAAGACAAGGCAAATTATAATCACAATGTTCTTTTTCCTTGTTTCCAAAAAGTTTTGGTCTACAGTATGAACTTATCTGGAACCAGAAAAAGGAAGGAGGTCCAGAGTAAATCTCACATCTTTCCTGAAATCTTGCTCTTTTTCTTTTTTTTTTTTTAGCAGTTTTATTTTGTTGTTGTTGTTGTTTTTCCTATGGGAAGAAAACAAGTTACAGATAGGTATACACATTGCAATACCATAATTACAAAACTATAAATGATGCAAAATACATATTTATTCATATGTGTGATTTAAAAGTTTCAAATACCACAGGAATGATAAGCATCAAATCTAGTATACTGTTTATTATTTCTGGGAATGTATAATGGGGAATAGGATAGAAGAGATGTCCACAGAGAATGTCAATTATATCTGTGATGACTGATTTTTTAAATTTAATTTAATTTTTTAAATTTTGCATATCCATGTATATATATATAACATTATATATATATTATATATATATAACATTATAACATATATATATATAACATTATTGTATACCCCAGGATTTTCCATTTCCCTAACACTTGTTAATCATCCTGCTCTTTTGTGCCCTCCGTCTCCCCCAAATTCTTCCCCCTCCTCCTCTCTTGCTCCATCATTCAGCCCCATTGGTTGTTTCTAATTTTTCTTATTTGTTTGTTTGCTTTTCCCTATATCTCTCATATAAGTGAGACCATCCTGTACTTCTTTTTTTCTTTTTTAGCTTATTTCTGCTAATATGATTCCTTCTAGTTCCATGCATGTTGCTGCAAATGATGTATGTTTGTCCTCCTTGGTTGATGCATAATATTCTATGCATATTCTACATTCTTTCAGTCAATTGTCAGTTTGGGGGCATTTGGTCTGTTTCCATATCTTGGAAATTGTAAACAGAGCTGCAATAAACATGTGTGTATGGGTGTCCTTTTGAATTAGTGTTTTCATGTCCTCTTGGTAGATTCCCAGTAGTGGAATTGCTGGGTCGAATGGTAATTCCACTTTTAATTGTTTGACGGTCCTCCACACAGTCTTCCATAGTGGCTGACCAGTTTGCACTCCCACCATCATTGTAAAAGAGTTCCTTTTTCTCCACATCTATACCAACACTTGTTGTTGTCCATTTTATTTATATGGGCCATTCTTGCTGTTGTAAGATGGTATCTCAGGGAGGTTTAAATTTGCATTTTCCTTATTATTAGTGATGTGTTCCCTGTTCATGGATTGAATCAACATTATCAAAATGGCCATACTACCAAAGGCAATCTACAGATTCAATGCAATTCCAATAAGATTCTAATGATGCATTTTAAAGAGATAGAACAAAAATTACTAAAATTCCTATGGAACAATAAAAGACCCTGAATAGCCAAAATCCTCTTGACAAACAGAAGAGAGAATGGAGGTATTACTATTCCAGACTTCAAACTATACTGCAAAGTCATAATAATTAAAACAGCATGGTACTGGTACAAAAAACAGACAAACAGACCAATGGATCAGAATTGAGTACCCAGAAATAAAACCACACATATATGGTCAATTAATCTTTGACAACAAGGCAAAAAACATACACAGGAACAAGGACAGCCTCTTAAATAAGTGGTACTGAGAAAACTGGATCAAGATATGCAAAAAAATGGACCTGGACAACACCCTCACACTTTGTACAAAAATCAACTAAAAATGGATAAAAGACTTGGATGTGAGACCTACAACCATAAAATACATAGAGGAAAACTTGGGCAAAACCCTTCATGAATTTCACCTCAGAAATTCATTTCTGGAAACAACTACAGCTGGAAAAAAAATGAAGGAAAACATAAACAGTTGGAACCACATCAAACTAAAAAGTTTCTATACAGCAAAAGAGACAATAAACAAAAAGAAACCCAACCTACTGGGAGAAAATTTTTACCCTCCAGACAGTTACAAGGTTCTGATTTTTTAAAAAAAAGATTCACAAAGAGCTCCTACAACTCAACAAAAACAAAGCAAAAAGTCCAGTGAGAAAATTGGGGAGAAGAATTAAAAAGACACTTCACCAAAGAGGAGATACAGATGGCAAATAGACATATGACAAAATGCTCCTTGCTCTTTTTCTGATTTTCCAAATAGCATCCCTTTCTTATGTAATCCCGAATCACATTTTCTCTACTTTCTGATTTTTTTTGTTTTTACCATACTTTCACCTATATTTTTCTTCCTCCAAGAATGTAAGGTAGTACAGTTAAATAATTGTGCTTAGATTTATTTGAAATAACCCCTACTTACATAGTATGAAAAATTGATGCTACATAGTAGAATAAGGGCATAATTCATAGAAACTTAAAGGAAGTTTTAAGTAATGATGATTTTGAATTGTAAATGTAGTTTATATAATTTCTAAGAAATTTTTAAATTTGTTTTAGAATATTTTACACCTGAGATAATAAAATATATCTACAGTAACTTTTTTCTACATACAAATTACAGAAACTTTTATTAACTTTTATTACTTTTATTGACCTATATTTCATTAGCACAAGTTGCTATGTGAAATGATTATGTTTAAAGTGAGAAGTTCAAAACTGCACCAACAAATAGTTTTAAACTGTTTCAATACTTTTAAAAAATTCTGGATCTACTACTGACAGTTAGCTGAATAATGTAACTTCCAACCCCACATGAATGTTATCTGAAATATCACAAATTCTGATAAGTAAATGTTAATGCTCTATTGTGGTTATTCAGATTGATCTTCCATAAAGAACATTTTTTTAAACTTTCTCCTTCAATAGGGAAAAAATAGATTTTCTAAAGATTCCTTCTATAAAAAGGGATTCACATCTCACACATAGATATATTTTTGATTTGTCATGCCCAGGGGTATATTTAAACACAACCTCATTTAAACATAGCCTCATCAGGGAAGAAAGTATGTAGATGGTAGAAGTGTAATATGTTTTTTTTCTACTCCTATGTCTATGAAGATGATACACAAAGTATTGTCATTTATAAGAAACTATAAGCATATAGCTGCTTGTAAATAACTTACTATATTTGATCTGTTTGTAAATAACTTGCCATATTGAGATTCATTTTCAGACATCATTACTGACCTAATACTTTTCATAAGTTGCCTGAGACAATAAGTTTTAACTACTTATTTAGCTACTAAATCATCTTCAAAAATCTGACCTGCAATTATTTTACAGTATATTTCGAAATCTGTACTTAGATCATATCTATCAACAAATTAATAATAATTGCCATATACTACCTATGCAAATATAGAGGTTTTAAAACAATATTTCCCTTGTGGGTCTGTTCTACATTCTAGTAAATTTTCATCACTCTTGTCTTCACTACTACTTCTCCTTCACCCTCAAATCTACCTATTATTGCCAGTTGCCTCTTAATGTCTCTCTACTTCTGCTTCATCCATGTAATATAGGTGAATTTAAGTATTACATTATTTTTAAAAGAATCTAGTAGTAGAGCAAGTGATGCTACATTGTGACTTTTGATAAGCAGAATAAACAAAACAGTGAATTTCCTTTCAATATAAATTTCAAAGAGTCTTAATATTCATAAATCAAAAAAGGCAAAATCTTGCCATTTGCAGCAACCTGGGCAGAACTGAAAAGGATTGTGCTAGCTGAAATTTGTCAGAAGGATAAAGGAAAATAATGATGGCCTCACTGACAAATGAAATTTAGATAATCAAATGAAAGGACAAGTAATAGTAAAAGCTAACAAATTAACTATTGAAATGAAACATCTATCAAGAGAGGAAGGGAGGTGAAAAAGGGGAAGGAAGGTGATGATGAGTCACGGGTGATATTGTGGAGAGAAAAATATGGGGACTCCAACTCTGTAAAATTAATTAATTAATTAATTAAAATATTTCAAAGAATTTTTGAGCCTTTTACTGAGTATCTTGAAATGGCTAATGAATTCGATCAGAAAAGAATCCTTGTTTATCACATCTATTCAATGAGTTCAGCTAATTCTGAAAAATATACAAATATTTCAGCAATTGAGCAGCAGTGCTTCTATGCTACCTCAACAAAAATTGCTCAGAATAACTGTAGAATCGCCTCTCTTCTGTCCATATGACATAAAATAAAAATAAGCTACAGTGCTAACTTTTAATTCAGATTTTAGATTTCCCCTTCTCTCTGTTTCATTCATAAGAAAAAATAATAATGAAAAGTAAAGGCTCTTTTTACTTTGTAGGGGCCTTTATTTTCTCTCAAGAATGCGTTTCTTTGGTAGTTTCCTCTATTTTGCATTTTTATTCATATTTATGCATTTTTAATCCATATTCCCATAAAATTAAGTTGAAGAATTAGACTTTCTAAATATTATAAGAGGATATTTGGGAAGATTGTGTTATAATAGGATTTAAATGAAATAAAGATTTAGCCTGGTTACTTTGGAATGAGACATATTTTGCCCAAACTTGCAGAGTATTTTTTAAATTAAAGATGCTCAGAAATTCTACTTGATAAGGTACAAAATCTGCATTGCCTGGAGGTGTTCATCCCTCCCTCTTCCATTCCTTGGACTCAAGTAGCTGTTCATGAACTTCTCTTACTCTAGCAGTCCACTCAATAACCATGTGTTGTGACTGTTTCATTGCCCATAGTTCATTTATCCCCATTGTTGGAGACCTGTTAAAGAAGCAAAGATATTTTGAGGGTCAGAGGCGTACTTTCATACAGATCTATTTTCTTACTCTGTTATTTTTTTTTATACTATCCCACACTGCCTGCAATGGACTTTGCTGTATTTTCACTACTCACTGAGATATGGGTAAAATTCCTAAAGAGTTCATTTATTTATTTTTTTTTTTACCTTGCTTAACACAGTATCTGGCACACAGGAGGTATACAATATCCATCTGGGTGCAAAAAATAGATAATGTCGTTGAGTTCAAATAAGAACTGAACTATTTCAAATCTCTTCTTTCATTCAAAATACAGCATCTTGGGGATGACATTTTAGAGAGAACTGTTCTAAAAATTCTGACTTTTAGTCTTTCAACTTATTATAATTCTTACAATAAAGCATCTGTAGACTTTAGTCATATCCCATAGCAGTTTCAGAGTCGTGGTTGGTTAAATAACAAGGACAATCACCTAGCTCCATTGACTAAGTAAAACTGATCATCACATGAGATATTTGTCCTTATTTAATTCAAAATATTTTCAAATGTTCATTGAAACCTCTTTGACCAGTGTATTATTTAGAAATATGTTATTTAATTTTTAATTGTGTTTTTCCCCATATCTGTTATTGATTTCTAATTTATTTCCATTATGGTTGGAGAATATATTCTGTATTATTTCAAACACTCAAAAAGTGTTAAGATTTGTATTATGACACAAAATATTCCCTATCTTGGTAAAGGTTTTATATGCTGTTGGGAAAAAATGTACACCTTCTTTGGTTGAGTAGATTACTCCACAAGTGTCACGTTGGCTTCTCTTGTTCAGAACTTCTGTCTTCTTGTTAAGTTTGTGCTCAGTTGTTCCATTAATTATCAAAAGGAGTGAAGTATCTTGCTTAATGTGCCTGTTTCTGGTTTTATTGGTTTTTGCTTTGTGCATTTTGGCACATACATATCAGCATATCTTCTTGGTGAATGGATCCCTCCGTCATCATGTTTTTCTTTATCCTTGGTTATTTTTTTTTGTCTGAAGTCATCTTTGTCTAATATGAATATAGGCATTTCTTCTATGTAATGTTTACATGACATAGCTCTTTTCCTTATTTTAATTAACCTTTAACCTAACTATATCATTAGAGTCATGTGTTAACAGCATTTCAGTCAGCAATCAATTCCACATAATGTGGACAGCATATCAGACACAGGTACTGATAGACTGTACCACAGAACTAGCAGTTTATGTGCTAGTTTTTGTTTTATATAATTGCACTCTATGACATTTCGCCCAAAGATGAAATTGCATAATGACACATTACTCAAAATGTACCCTCATTGTTATGTGATGCATGACTATTTTAAATAGTTTTCTTGTAGATAGCATATAATTGAGTTCTGTTTTTTTCAAATATGATACTCTCTTAATTTTAACTAGAAAATTTACATAGAGTGTAATTATTGATAAGTTATATGTTGATCTCATTTATTGTGTTTCTGTTTGTTCACTCTTTCATTCTATTTCTCCTTTTCTACCTTCTTTTTTATTTTTTGAATATTTTTGATATTCACTTTTAAGTTAGCAACTTAATTTTTGACTATGTCTCTAAGGTGTTTTAGTGGCCATTCAAATGACTGAAATATATGTAATCCACAGAGTTAGTGTTTTTCCACCTAAAAGAAAATGTAGGAGCATTACAACCTTATAGGTCCCTTCGTACTCCCTCCATTACGCTATAGTATTAAGTAAAAGTATAGAGCTAAATAAGCTGGAATGTATTGCATCTGTTAAAAAAAAAATGTCCTACCAAACAATGTTTAAATTTTTACCTTCAGCACTCATGCATGTTAAGAAACTTACCTACCAGGAGAGGTCACTTTTGTTTACCCAGGTACTTAACATTTCTATTGCATTTCTTCATTCCCAAGGTCCCAGACTTACCATCAGTGTCATTTTCTTCCGCCTGAAGGACTTCTCTCATGATTTTTCTTAGAAAAGACTTGCTGCTAATATTTCTACTAACTTTTTTCCACCTATGCATGTTTTTATTTCACTTTTTTTCCTGAAAGATATATTTGGTAGATAGAGGACTGTAAATTAACAATTCGTGGCTTTCAATTCTTCAAATTGGTTACTATACTGTATTCTGATCTCCATTGAAATATGCTGCCATTTGAATTGTTCTCCTAGATATAAAGTGCTGAAATTTTTTTATTTGCTCCTTTCAAAATTTTTTATTCATCTTTGGACTTGAGCTGCTTGACTATGATGTCTCCATATATGATTTTTCCTTCTTGTGGTTCTCTCATCCTCTCAAATCTGTACATTTATGGCATTCAAAAAATCTGAGAAGTTTTCTACATCAATTGCTGTCACCTCTCCTCCTGGAATTCTAGTGACAATGTGAAGCCTGTTCCACGGGTCCCTGAGGCTTTGGTCTAACTTTTTTCAGTATGTTTTGTCTCATTTGGTTGGATGGACTCATTTCTCATGACCCTTTTTCTGCCATTTCTTCCCTGATATTGAGTTCATACAACAATTTTTCTTTCAGCTATCATATTTTTCACTTCTAAGATCTTCACTTGGTCTATTTATATCCATTATTTTTTTCTTCCCCATCTTGTGAAAGAGATTTTTCCCCTTCTAACTTCATGGAGCATAGTTAGAATAATTATTTTTTAAATCTTGTCCAATAATATGGGTCATTGCAGAGATACATGTCAATTGATTTTTTTTTCTGCCAGATTCTTGAGATTTTTCATGTATTTTATGTCTAATACATGGGCATCTGGAGAATGATATTTATAATTCTGTTCCCATTAAAATCGTCCAGAGAATGTTTCCTTTCATTTATTTGTCTTTTGTTTGTAGTAGCAGGTGATCTACCTGATGTGGTTCTCGACAGAATTAAGCCTCAGGGGCTGTGGTTCCTATGTTGGCTTAGTCAATGCACATTTGTAATACTTTTCTGTTTGCCCTACTTGTCTGTCACCTAGGGGTCAATTTGAGTTTTGTTTTATACAAGAGTTCAGTTCTTGAAGTACTTGTTATGCTACCTCTATAATTGCAATGCTAGTGCAATTTGGTGGTGAGTTGGGAAATTTATACACAGATTTGGTCATCTTCCGTTTCCACTCCCAACGGGCTCCTTTCTCATTTTTTTTCCAATTTAAAAGCCAGGACTTTGGGTTCTCTGTGCCCCCTGTGACATGGTTCACCTTAAGAACAAAAAAGTGAAAAAGAAGCAGGAAGAAAACGATCATTCTCCTCTCAAACTACCTACACAACTTTTCCCCCTCTTTTTGAATAAGGATCCCTGTTGTCTCATTCTTCTCATTCAAGAGAAAGAATTTCTCCTTGTACCTGGTATATGCATGAATGTAACACCCAATGTAAGCACTTTTGTGACTGGGGTTTGTCTAGGACAGAGTGAGGTAAGCAAAACAAACAAACAAACAACTGAACCAAACAATAAAAATATCAGAAGGGATTTCTCTCCACAGTCTACATCCCACAAGCTCTTCCTTCTCAGATTTCTAGACAGAAAAGTAAGTAGTATTTCTTCTGGAACTTTTCCTTTCTGTGTCTGATATGTGGTTCTGGGATTTGGGCTGCCTTAGAGTCCAAGCTGAAAGATTAGAAAAAAGAAGATAGCAAGCTCACTGCCATATTAATCATGCTTTTGATTTTGATTGCTTTCTTCAATTCATTTGCTATTATTTACTTTTTTGAGTCCTTAGATGGGTAGATTTATGTTTTTGCAGTAATCAGTGATAGATGTGGAGTAGTGTATTCCATCATAGTCAGAACTGAAACCAAACAAAAGTGCATGTTATTTTTCTTCCTGTTGTTACTACCATTTATTTCTTCATTTTTGTTCATCTGTGTGCTTATTTTCTGTGCTTTGTTTTGTTTTTATAGTTTGATATAGTTTGAATTTTAAAATAATTCTTCTCAGCCTCCCTTAAGATGTGCTTCTCTTTTCCTGTAGATTTTCTAGAGAAAACAGAAATAAAAGCCCAAATATTACCTAAGGAAAAATCATAATTGTTTCAAAAAATGTGATAATCCATAAAATTGAGGAGGAAGGAGCACCCTTCTAGACTATTTGTAGTTCTTTTTCTCTTGTGTTTTATTTTTTTCCTTTTGAAAAAAGTGCTTTTGAGTACTTTTGAACTATTTATTTGTTTTAATAAAAGTAAATATTTTGCTGTATGCTATCTAGGAAAAGAATCTGGCAGGAAATGGCCTACCTTAAAAAAACAATTTGTCAAAGAAATCCTTAAGAAATACCATTGCACACCTACTCAGCATATGAAAAGTGGTTTCTTGCTCTTGGGAATTGAACCTGAGACCTATAGCCAGGTAAAATAGCCTTATCTTTTGTCATTGGCAATGGAAACACAAAGACTTGGCCTTGAGCTGTAAGCAGTTTGTTGGGCTGTGAGGCAGGAGAAAGGTGCTCTGTGGAACCAAAACCAGGCTCCCTGCTGTATAATGGCTTTTATTCCACAGGGAGGTTGTATTTATTCCTAGACACCTAGACAGGGAGGTCATATATATGCCTTTCATTTCAAGGAAAGTTTCCAGGTATTTCTATAAAGTGGGGCGAATGTGCTCAGTCACTCATCATACATGTTGCATGCATGTCAGGTTCAGCAGGGAGTGGAGTTGCGAGCAGTGTGATTAAAGAGGGCTGGTCTTGATGCGTAAGGTCCTGGCTCCATCACCTGCACACAGATTCCAACCCTGCTGGGGCCTGAGTCAGGTGAGCATAGCTGGTCAGAAAGTGGTTGTTGCGGACTCCAGCAGTTGCTGCCCCCACTGACCCTGTAGGATGCTGCTCATGCTGTGTTTGCAGGAACACCTGCCACTTAGACCACAGAAGAGTGAGGCTAGTCAGGGTGAGGTATTCATCTTTTCACTAAGTGGGATGTGTGTCAGAGGTCTGGGTCAGAACACACAGGATTTTACAGCCAACTTTCCTGTCTTTAAAAGAAATCTGAAAGGGGCAACATATTATGATTTGTTGAAGATGGGAGGCAAGGGGATGGGTCTTTGCAATATCATTCTTATGCATTGCTATGAACTGTTTCATGATTCCAAAGACTTGTATGGTGGGTGGGAGCTCTCTTTCCTATCTCTGCAACTCTTCTGTCAATCTCAAATGAGTCCAAAATAAAAATGTTTTTTCAGTTTTTAAATCTGGCATCAATTCATAAAAGGCTTTGTATTGATGTCTAATGAAAAGAAACAGGGCTTCAAATTGGTGGAGTCTAAGTTGAGCCCCTAAACGTGGTCCCTAGTGAAAGGAGACACCATACAGAAGGAGCTTCTGCACTGAGATTAGAGATTCAAGACTGTGGATTGACAGTGAATGAAGAAAGAGTTTTCCCAGACAATGTGAGTGCCAGGTGTGACTGAGACTCGAGTTACCTGGACCAGTAGAGCAGGGAATGAGATGGAACCATAGCTGGATTTCCAAACACCTGGTATATCATGCTTAGGAATGCAGGCTTTACAATGTGGAGGTCACAAAGGTCCTCATGCGTGATGAGAAAATCCAACCTGTTTAAACAATGAGGCGCCTGGCCAACATGAGTTAAGGCCACCAAGAAAGCCACCAAGAATCCCTAAGATCAAAAACCTGATTGCATTGAGGTACAGAAATATCCAAAAGCAGTGAGACCAGCTTCCTTGCCTCTTCTGGCTTCTCTCTGTTTTTTCTTTCTTCCTTCCAAGACTATTATCCACATTTTTTATTTTTTATGAAGGCCATCAAATCCTTCACCAGGAGTGAGGCTATTTTTAAAAATGAAATACAGCATATTCCATGGGCAGGTCATCAGTAATAGAGCCTCAAACTTCCTATCTCTTTGTGAATCTTGACAGCCAGCAAAGAAGCATACATTATCTTTTACACAGACTCCCCGGAAGGAACTGATGTTCTGTACTCTGGATCCATAATGGGGTCTCTACAGAAAGGAGCCTCATCCCACGGCATGCGACCTCTTTTCATTTCCTTAGAGAGGAGCTGTTTTCTTTCTGTAAAGGTCACTGGGGCCACCAATTTTATAATTTTGAATCTCACTGTTGTGCCGTATTGTACTCTTTTGCAGTTTCTCGTGTACATTTTTAATGACCTTTCTTGCCATCAGAGAGAATGGAATAAAAGCAGTTTGATCAGGACTTTATTCCAGCTGGCCATTCTCTTATTGAAATGGTGCCAAGTTCTACAATCCTCAGAATACTGGGCTGGGAGACAGGATACGGGGTTTTGAACTTGCTCTAGGACCTCAGACTTTAGCTTCCTTCTCTGTAAAACAGAGGGCATTATTTAAAAACCTGCTAAGCCCATTCAGATCCTAAGCTTTTGTAACTCTGTGACTCCCTACAGTTTAAAGATGGACTGTCATCCTTTGCTCATATTTTATGACCCTCTGCTGTGAGCAAAGTGCTTGGAGAAGCTATTAGAGAGATGGATAGGCTATGAGAAGTTCTCCCTAATTTACATTTCAAGGGATAAATAGAAAAAAATAATTGAAGGAAGACACTAAGAAGTTTATGAACTTTTAAATTTTTTCTGTTTTTTTTTTTTTTTTTTTTTTTTTTTTTTTTTTTTTTTTTTTTTTTTTTTTTTTTTTTTTTTTTTTTTGCTTAGAACAATGAAAATTCAAAAGAAAGTCCTGAGATATGAATCCAAAAATTGAGATAACATATGGGCTTTTAACAAACCAGGCTATAAACACTTGGGTTTAAATATTGGCTTACCTGATTTTTTTTCCATTATAGAAGCTTAGGAGTCTCTCCCTTCAGGCATTGTTGCCAAAATACACCCACTGTCTAAGAACCTAAAGTCCACCCCATGGACCCCTTCCTTCTATATTCTCATCCCACTCATTCTCCCTCCCACCCTGGTTATCCTCAAGGGTTAGTTTCTAGCTTCACTTAACTGACCCTTTGTTTTGTTTCTCTATATTCCACATAATAATGGTACCATCTCATATTTGTCTTTTTCCTTCTGACTGATTTCACTTAGCATAATTACCTCTAGTTCCAGCCATATTGCTGCATATGGCAAGAGTTTATCTTTTTCTTAGGTGAGTAGTATTCCATTGTGTATATATACAACTTCCTGGTCTCATTATTTGTATACTAAGTTGTTTTCATAGTTTGGCCAATATAAATAGTACCACAATGGTTGTAGGCTATTTTAGGAGTCAACTTTCAAAGAAAGGCCAGCTATTGTGTATGGCACTCAGCTAGGTTTGAATTCTCCATAGTCATACCTAGCCATCCCCTTCATAAATTTCCTTCTCAAACAAGCTGGTGTAGACATGCCACATCATTATTTGGGTAGGTCTTCCAAGTGGGAAAGGTCATAGCTGCTGCTTCATCTATATCTCAGCTTCTGGAAGAATAAAATAAAAACCATGTCATATGCTTGGTAAGAACCAGAATCAGCGCCAGTAGCTCCAATTTCTAGATCTATCAGTGGTACTAACATTTCCAGAAAGCTCTGGAAAAGGCACTTTATCTTCCTATTTCACTAAAAACAGAAAAAGATTGTACAAAGGGATCTCTTAGCATCTTCTTGATCCAAGTAAAAACATTTTGTTTACTATTTCCTATACGTTAAATTGTACCCTCTCCCTGAAAATACTCCAGGTGAAGTCTTAACTGCCAGTACCTCACAGTGTAACCTGATTTGAAACTAGACTCATTGCAGTAGACTAAGTGAGAATGAATTTGTACTGGAATGGGGTAGTCTCTCTCCAGTATGACTAAAGCCTTCATCAAAGAGGAAGTTGAGCTTAGAAACCAGCGAAATGCCATGTAAAGGCAGACATAGAGGTGATGCCACTGAACCCAAGGAACAGTCACGATTGCTGACAAAATACCAGAAACTAAGTGAGAGACCTGAAGCTGATTCTCCATTAAAATCCCCACAAGGAATCTGCCAGAGGCTACGAGCTGACTGGCCAGTACTCATACTGGGAATGAAGAAAACTTCATTCCACTCTTATCTGTCTTCAGAACACTGAAGATGGAATGGCATGATTGACCTCCAGTTGGCAGAAGCGTGTCTCCATTCCTCCAATATTTACCCTTAGAGACCTTCCTTAGGAGATTTCAGCAAGTTAATAAGTGAATCTTCTACCCCTAAATATCCCACAGGAACTAATGTTTTACCTAATCTTATTTTGCCTGAGCCATTTCTTGTCTGAAACCAATAAAAGTACTTGTGGGGGACAATAAAGTTGCTGGATGATTCATACTTTCATTCAGTCTCAGCCTCTTTGACTGTGTCAGTCTTCCTCAATATGCTTCCTCCTGCCAGCTCTTTACAGGAAATCAATCCCATTGACAACTGGTCTGTGACCTCCAATCTCCAAAACTAAGTAGGAGACATTCAACTTCTGTTGCTGAAGGCACCCTGTTGGTGGTACTTGTGACGGCAACCCTAGAAACTTACATTGGGAAAGTCAGACCACTGCTACCAGTGTGAAACATAATTGTCATTCAAGTTTAAGAGAAAAATTCCATCTTTTTTCATACATAACTGCTTATACAAACCAATCCGTTTTGGTTGTAATAGAAAGCAGAGTTCCCCACTAATAACACTGGAAGTTAATTTCCCCTTCTTTCCAAAGACTGTGTGAACATCATACTGTTTTGACTTGCAGCTCAGAAAACTTAAATCCACCCGAGAAATCTCTTACTCATGCCACTATATATAACTAGCGATGAGCTTAGCATTTAAAAATGGAGCCACATGCATGTGGAAGTTCTAGTGTTTACAAAATCTTTCCTGCTAGATGCAGGATTCAGCAGTTTCTCACTGATCATGTTCAACCTCAGCAGGCTGGGTGATGTTGCCTTGAAGTCAGGGTCTGTCAGGATAGGAATGACTCTTCCAACCTAGCTGTGTTTATTGATCAGGGCAGAGAAAGAAACAGACATGTGAAAGAGACCTAGTTTATATAAAAGTGCCATGCATGTCTACTAGGCATAGGGTAATTCAGAGAGAAGTAACTACTCAAATTTTCACATAGAAGGAAAAAAAAAAAACAGGATTTATGCATGTTGCTGATTTTTTAAAAATTCACTTCCTTTTTAATGAACTATTCTGCTTTAAGGCATGTTGTTACTATAGACAGTAGTTAAGTCTGATCTGGAAAACTAAACCCTGGAAGTTATAATCTAATTAAATAATGGAGCATTGCATGCAAATTAAGTAACTGAGCTGAGGAATAAAATATTGAGTGATTTTTCTCCTGTTTTAAGTAGAGACAAAGTGGGCCAGCTAAGTCTATATTTCCTTGGGCAATTTTTATCTTCCTTAATGGAAGAAAGAGGAAAAAAATCTTAAATCAGAAATCAGAAGGGAGAAGAGTAAATCTGTTTAAACCAAAGACAGCACAGAAAGGTGAACTAATAAAGACTTCCCAGTGATTGCCTCAATATCTTTCAGGGTCATTATTATAAGACTTGTGGGAGTATGATCTTCCAGGAGGGTTTGAAACTTAAATTACATGTCTTGTGATTTAGCAATAATCAGAGCTCTGATTTAGATGGGAATTAGGCTAAATTAATCTAAGAGTTAGTAAAATCAGGCAAAAGATGATATACATTTATGTTATTTAAATAATGATTTCCAGAATGGAATGTATAAGACAACCCATAAGGGTCCAGGAGGAAATAGTAGTCAGCTATTTATTTGTCAACTATCTAAGTGCTGATGTGGATGGTGCATTTGACAGTGGTAAGTGCCACGTCAATCAGCATTCTGGAATGACAGTGGACTTACTCAAAGTAAGTCACTGAGGAGAGTTTAATGAGAGTAGAGGGATAAGCAGAGCTTAAGGGGAACCAAAAAAGAATGTAGAACACTTGAAGGACAGCCAATAGTGGGGAGCTGTCTCTCCAGTGAAGGAGCAGTGATCTAAATCAAGAGAGAGCAATGAAGGGATGTAGGGGAAAGGTGCCCATCAGGGAAGGGGGTTGGCCTTGGAAATGGAAAGGGGCTGTTTCCAAGCCTGGCTCTGCACATGTGGCTGGAATAACTACTGAGGAAATAAAGTCCCTGGATTCTCCTCTTGTCTCTCCAGTCCCTTGTTGGTGCCTCCTATTGACCAAGCTCAGCTGGAAACCAAAGTGCAAAGAGTCTCTGATAAAAATCCATCAAAGCAACCTCAGGGCATGGAAGGGTGAAGAAGACAGCTAGGGTCAGTGATGAACACTCTGCAGATAGCTCTGGAGAGAAAACAAAAAGGGAAAGTGGCACTTTTAGATTACTTGAGACAATTCACTTCTGACTGCGTTCCATGCCCCCCCCCTTCAAGTAGATATGCCCATACAGCTTTGTGAGGGATTGTTGATTACTGGTCACCCCTGACCAGTAACTCTAGCAATGAATTGAAAGAAAAAAAAGGGGGGGGAGCAAAGGGAAGCATGGAAAAGAATGTGTATGCTAAGTAGGGTGGTTGGGGAAGCTCGTCTGAGAAAGTGACATTTGAGCAGACTGAAGTAGGTGAGCATGTAGACCAGATGGCTGAAGGAGAAACAGCCAGGTAGAGGCTGAGTAGGGATGTGTCTGTCAAGTCAGAGTCAAGAGGGACTTTGGTGTGGCTGCACTAAGGGAGAAGACACTGGCTATAGTCCCTGTCTTAGAAGGTCCCCATTACTAGTCATAATTGGTACCACAGCCTACATCTCTTATCAATAGGTACTGATGGGCAGGATTTGTATAGTAAACTTTATTTTCACTGGATAGCCTATCCAAAATATTAGCAACTGCTGATTTGCTTGAAGATATTGCAGCTTAATGATCTCATTATAATATATGGTGGGGAGAGGAACATGTGACCTTTGAATTTTGCATATCCTGTAAATACCATGATAATGGCTAACTGTATCTTTTCTACTTGTCCCAGGTCTCTTTTCACAAAGTCAACTCAGTCCAAGGTCAAATTCTTTGACATGGTGCTGAGCTCAGGTCCCCTGAGGTTGCTGCTCAGTGCTGGCTTCCCCACCTCATGCTCCCCTCCTGCCTTCCTGTCTTAATAAGGAATTCTATTTTGGTTGATCCACTAAATGACTGTTCTTTGGATATAAACTCTTAGCCACATATTCAGAGACCAACCTTGTTGCCTCTGCTGTGGAGTCTCATTCATGCAGCTCTAAGTGGAAATTTTGACAAAGGTATCAAGGTGTAGAAATTTCAAATGTACAGATATTCAAAGACTGTCATTTTCTGACAGGTACTTGCAGCTTGTTTGAAGGCAGAGGCAGAGAGTTAAAATTAATTTATGAATGGGTTTGAAAAAAGAAGTGTAAATGAGACCATAATTAAAGTTTTGACTAATTCTTCCCAGCTGTGGACTTTAATTTGAGTAGAATGTACCTATATTTAGCTTAAAATTAAATTTTGGATGCAGTACTATGTATGTCATTGAATTACACTTATTATATAAATGTTTGGGGCTTCAAATTGTGGCAAAGTCATCAAAAATTGCATCTTAATTATTTTGTAGTCATTGCAATCCCAGCTAAATATAGGCCAAAAAAAGCATGCTGTCCTGATTGCATATGTTAAAGATATTTTAAGAGTCATTTCAAGAGACTCAAGTATATCCTTAGAACTCATCCTCTTCATGTTGTAAGCTTTTTTCAACTATTTACTTTTCTCCAATTAGAAAACAAATGCTGGTCCTGTATGAAAGCATTTGCTCTTAACATGCAATACCTTATGAGTCTCTTTCAGAATGAGAATGTTGATCTGTTATGTGCTTTGTAAAAAATGCAGGTTATCCATACACTTTAAACACATGGATACATCTTTCCACATATAAATAATATCAACAGTATAGTAGAAGTCTTTGCCACCCATCAAAGGCAATAAAATATATCCACTAGGACTCAGTCAAGAAAATAGAAATACATAATTATTTCACAGGTAATATTATGTAAAATAATTTTAACCAGAGGGTTGGAAGGCAATAAAGGGACTCTGGTGTTTCACAGGAGTTGTAATTAAAGAAATCAGCTCTCATCCCAGGGCTGGGAGGATAATATAGAAATTTGGTGGAGGAACCACAGGGCAGGGCCACTTTGAGGGTACTGGAGGCACAGAAATCCCTGCCCACCACACCCAGACCTTTAGAGAGTGCAATCCCTTGACCTGACCAGCCAGTGTTGGTATCCTTAGCAGGTGTAACAGAGCTGGTTCTGAAGGTCTGGGAGGAAGACCTGCAAAGTGAAAGCAAGTGAGTGGGGGAAGCCCATCTCTGCAGTAAGGCCAACAGTAGCAGCACACAAAGAGAGGAGTGCCTTGTAGTGACCCCCTCTCAGTCTCCTGTGGAGAGCCTGCAGCCATCAGCTGATAAAGCACAAACATGGTGGTTGAACCTCCCTTTAGCAGGCATCCCATGCTGAATCTCAGCATTGAAGAAATTCCATCTCATCTACATCTTGTTTAGCTTCCCAAGCCTTCCACTTGGTTCCCAAAAGTCAAGCACCCTGCTACTCACTAGTATACTGATGGGATCTGTCTCTGGAATGCACCTCGAGATGTGTGTTAGGCTTAACCTCACAGTTTCCTTTTTCTTGAATGCATTGGGCCTTCCTGGTGCCTTTAGGAAAAGTATATTTCATATTCGTCCAGGAGCAGAATGTCTCCAATGGCTATGCTTGGGGAAAAAGTCCTACTATTATTCTGTAGTGCAAGGTGAGAGGAAGTATTTGAAAGTTCTCAAGGAGGTCTATAAAAGTCATCAGAGCCAAGGTTCGCCAAGTGCACGTTGGCCCCTACAAATGACATTGCTGAGAGGGGCTTGAAAGAAAGAAAAATTTTAGTAAAAAAGGTAATGACTTAATCTCCACTGCAAAGTGCTACCTTGTCAAAAGGTGTGTGCAATTTTACTCCAGCTCCAAAAAGGACCCCTGTCTCCCATTAAGAATTCAGCGTAGAGTGGCATATTAAGTGAAGTTAAACATCTGTCTGTTTGCTGAGAATAATTTCCCTGAGTATAATATGTCTTTACAATTGAGTAGGAATATTTGCAGAGTACTAATCTCGTCTGCAAAGGGACCCACAAGGTCATGTCCACACCTGATGAGAACATATGCTCTGTTTACAAACCTCCAGCAGGTGACTCTCCATCAGAGTTAATGAGACTCTCCCATCGACCACTCCGCCAAGATCTGGCTGCTTCTTTCAGTCTTTCCCTGCTGCACAGATAAGTTGGCCCAAAGGCCTAGACAAAGTCTTAGATCTTAGCTTTTTTTTTTTTCCTGCTGTTTTGAAGATCCTTAGCATCCGAAAATCGAGATTTTACATTGTATGAATTGCTCCAAGGTTTCTATGAAGCAGAGTGGATTCTATATGTAGAAGTATATAAATAACTACATTGTAAAGGCCAAGTAGACAACTGCCTTATTTAGAAGGGACGTGTTAATCATTCCTTTCCCCCCCTCTACCTATCCATCTTTTATTTTTCAATTAAGATCTCAGTTGTTCTGACAGAAAAATGTGAGAGAAAAAAGAGAGAGTTTGTGTGTGTGTGTGTGTGTGTGTGTTTACATATGAGAGCAGGAGGAAGGGAGTAAGACCAGGAGAAACAGCCTCCGTGTGGCACCATGATATTCTCTGAATTTTGTGGTCAGGATCCTCATTCTCATTAAATCATTGATATGAGGCTATCACACTCTAAGCTACAAGGTATAGTAGGACATTACAAACTTGGTCTCTGCCCTTACTATAAGAGACAGCCTAAGAAATGGCATAGGAGAGACCTTGGCTATAATTTCAGAGGAAAGGAGTGCATGAGGCAGAAAGGAGCACTGAGGAGAATTCCTAGGAGAAGATACCCTTGAGTCTAGCATGGAAGCATGAGTGGGATTTTAATTAGTGACCTGCCAGGTCAGGGCATATGTGAAGGACAGAGGGAAGCACTAGGTCACCCAGAAATGGTGGGGTTCTTCTCTAGTGGCCAAGCGGCATGAAGAGCAGTGCAAGATCGTTCCCCAGAGAGATGCTGTTGTAGACAGCAGATGGTCTTGGAAGTGAGGTTCAAGAAGGTGCAGACAAGGAGCAGATAGAGCCTTCCTGAGAAGGTCAAGGGGTGCCCTGAGAGGTCAAATGTGATAGGACCTCCAAGTGATGATTGTTTAAGCATGAGGTTAACAAGATATGCAGAAGGAATGGAAAGGGAGAGATGCAAAGAGAGGTCGCTTTCTGTAAACCCAGCCCTTTTGTGCTGTCCTTGGGCTCTGGAATATGCTGTGCAAGTGGAAGCCTGGACTCAGGTTCTGGCTGGCTGGCTGGCTGGCCTTGAGGGCAGTGCTAATGCTATGTTCCACCCTGGGCTGTTTTTCCTTATGTCTTTCCGTTTTGGCTATTTTTATTCCAAAAATTGTTTTAAACTTTGCCTGCCATCTTTTGAGGATGCCTCCTATACTGTTCTCATCTGGTTTGAATTTCTAACCCAGCACAAAATTCAAGCCTGCTGCCACTCTTCCTGAGCATGTGTTCACATGTGTGCTGCTTTGAACGCCCATGACACATGTAACAACTGTTATATGGAGCAGGAGAGGTAAAGTGACAGGGAGAGAAGGAAAGGCAGATTACCTGATGGGAGAACTGAGCAGAGGAGGCTTCAGAGGTAGGTGAAAAGACGTGGAAAACTAATTTCGCCTACCTCAAAATTTTGCAGACCACTAGCTCCACTAAGTGGTTTTCTTCTGATCCTTTGCTGACAGTCCCAGGAAATGAGATTGCTAATCCCTGTGTTAAATGGCAGAACTAATTGGCACAGGGGAAGAAAGAGCAAACTCAGCTTAGACAGGCTTAACTGGAACCTTCCAGAAAACCCCGGAGCCTCGGTCTCGCAGACTCTTGTCTCCAGCCCACGATGTCCGCATTTGGGCTGAATTCAGCATCGGATGACAAAGTCAAACATGTGCCATCGGTTTCAGTATTTCATCAAAAAGACCAAAAAACCTGGGGGATCACAATAGGGACACTCACCCCTTCCTTGATGGCACTCTCCCTCTCCAGAGAAGTCATTGCTCTGAGCCCCAGGACCTGGACCCTCCCAGCACTTCAAATGCAGTGTCTTTTAAACATCAATCAGCACTGAACCCTCCTGTTATTTGTTTTCTCCTTTTTGGTTTTTCTTGAGATTGGAATAGATTTGTTAGCCAATTAGGATGAAAACCAGCCAATTAACTAAATCCCTATTAATTTCTCATGTCCAAGGGCAGTCATGAAAGAGAAGAATTCTTTCTCAATATATTGAGGTTTCCCATGTTCCCTGCTGGCAATTGCTAAGTGTGACATCGTTTCTCTCTTTTCTTAAAAGAGGAAGATTTGTCACCTGTATTGATGCCAAGTGACCCAAAAGTTTGGAAAGTGGGTACAGGGAGACAGAATGCCTGTCTTTGTTGTTTCCCTGCTACTAAAAGCTGAAATGATAGGAAAATTTATCTCAGTTTAACAGCATACGGTTCTTTGAACATCTGAAATTTGACCAAGGAACCTGTCTTTAAAGAAAAATTTATTTCATTTGTGAAAGTCCTACCTGTTTATTGAAGAAAGCACAGAACATAGGAACACTTGTGTCTGCATTAGTATTCACCTATAATCCCTCTATCCGAAGATAACTTCTATTCACATCTTGGTTATTTTTTTCCCCCTCCAATGTGCATTGCTTAATATGTTTAAGACAATAATCTATGTAAAAATTTGCTGTATAGTTAGAATTTATGTTAATGACTGCACAAATATTCTTTATGGGAATGTACCTAATTTACTGAACCATTCCCCTATTATTGTTGCACATTTAGATTGTTTTCAGTGTTTCGTTATTGTAAATTATGTTCTGGTGCACATCTTTATGCACAAGTCAGTGTAGGTTTTTAAATTCAATTCATGGTTTCTAACATAATGACGAGTGCAGACTCTCTCCTAGAGGTGGGAAGTGAGTCTGGAGAGGATTTCAGGGAGAATCCATTATACTGGGGGAGGCTTTCAAATCAGAAACAGGATATTCTTGGTATCTCCACACACAATAGACTTCTGGGACTGACCGAGGCTCAGTAAAATAGCCTTGGTGATGAATAAGCCTCCCAGCAGTTTGCTCTGTGAATGGGGGAATTAGGAAATCCCATCCAGGTGCACAGCTCTCCTTGTCTGCCATCTAAAGCTGCTCTTTTCCTTCTGAGATCAGAATACTTGGGAAAGTTGATCTGAGAGCTGCTTGGTGTACAGGGAATTAGAAGTAAAGGTGGGTATAGCTGAGGGCCATGGTAGTCCTGGGAAATGTTACTCCCCAAGACCCCCTCAAGAAAGCCTCCCTATGCTTCTTCATGTTGCCAGACAGGAAGCCAGATGTGTGTGTTTGCTTCTCTATTTTATTCTTTGTTCTTAGTGCTTTAGTTGGTTTATTTTTCTTCATGGATCAGTCCTTGTTCAGCTCTGAACTTGTGAATCTTGGAGACCTACTATTCCCCAGTGGGTGTTACTTTTGTTGGCTGGTTTTTCCCTTGATGAGGGTGACTGAGTGACCCTCACTGGAAGCACCCCATGTGGCTTGTTCACACTGCAGAGTCCTGGGTCCCACCATAGATGTATTTAATCAGAATCTTCGGTGTGGGTTCCCTGAATAATTCTATGGTAACTCCCTGCATATCCTTCAAGATCAAGAATCAAGGCAGTAAGAACTTGGGGGGTAATAATGCTAATTCTGGAGCTACACGGCCTGACTTTGAGTCCTAACTCTACTGCTTACTCAAAGGTAACATAATCTCCATGTCTAGTTTCTTTATGTGGAAAGTGGGGTAACAGTTGTACTTACATGATAGGATTACTGTGAGGGGTAAATAAGATTGTACATGTTCAGATCAAGGCATAGAATGGAAGTAACTCTTAGGCACACATTATTCGGCTATATTATTAGACCCCCTCACCATTTATAGTTTCTGAAAAAGACCCTTTGCCTCTTTCATCACCTTTTTCTGTTACTGTTCTTTCCCAACATTAGTCTACTCCCTTATTTCCTCACAGAACCAATATTAACTGACAGTCTCATATGCTTATAGCTTCTTGCTTTGCCCTCGTATTAATGTTTCCTCACTGCACTAAGGTTCCTTTGGTATATGTCTAAAGTGATCAATAACTGTCACCTCTGATTACCCCTTGATTTGGGATTTGCCTTTTCCTTTCTAGAATATCAAAGGATAAATTAAAGAGTTGCCTCCTTCTAGAAGAAAAGAATATATAGAGTGATCCAGACTTTACACAGCATGTTTCTTTAGGCTGTCAAATGGTTGATGAAATCATGTACAAGTATGTCAAGGAGAAGAGGAACTACATTTTGAGAACATGCTTTATAAACTTAGAGTGTTCTAAAAGTGAGGGCTTTATGGATTTTCCCTGATTTCTCAGTGCACAGACAAAGGCAGTAGGCAGGAGGGGGCAGACTTAAGAATTACTGGGACCTGAGACTCAGGTCACTTTTGAGGAAACACAGTCACTGCTGATTAAATTTCTGGGCAGTCCTTGCGGAATCTCTTAGGCATCTCAGCCTTTAAAACTCAAATGCTCTTTTAATCTCTTGTCACCATGAACTGGTGTTTGCTCAGGGCGCTTCAAGTACTTCTCAGGGAAGACCAGGGAGCTGCTAACTATAATGAGGAATTTTTAGATTCTCACTATTTCAAAAAGATGTTCCACTTTAATGTCCCAAGCCATTGATTTGAGAGACTCCCTAAGCTGAATCAGTCTCTAAAAGAAAGCTTCCCTCCTATCAGCATACATTCCTCTTACTACATTGCTGTATATGTACTGGGGTGGCTGCAAGTCAGAATACTGTTTGCTAAACACCTCACTTTTTCCTAGGAAATACCACTAAAGAAAAGACCAATAGCCATGCTATCTGAGCAAGCTTTACAACAAAGATCTATTATTTGTATTTAGTATAAGAATTTTAGTTACCCTGCCAGGAGAGCAAAATTGTACCGAAAGACAGAAACCCAATTGACCAAGAGGGTGCTGGTCATTTGTAAGCATACTGCAATGTAAACATGAATTGTTGAGAAATGAGCAATGTGTAACAGTTTACAGAGCACTTGTACACTCATTTATCATTGAATTTCCATACAGTGCTGTGTGGAAAATGAGGAATGTTTTTAAAAAGCCATTTGCAAGTGCCTTTAAAAATACAGCAGTAGCAGATGAGTAAGCATTCTTTTTTTTTTTTTCCCTAAAATCATACTGAATGTTATCAGGGTCTTTGGTGGTGTTACCATTTTACTTCTTTTACCATTCTCATCATTTCATGCAGCCTTCAATCTGTTTTTTCATTACTAGCACAAGGATGGGTCAAATGCTTGCCCCAGGGTTATAGCTTTGGAAGCTCAGAGCATACCATGTTCATGAAGTTGGAAATAAATAAAATATTTATTTCCATTCATGAACTGACTCATGAAACTCCTTTAGTGCCCTTCCAGCTGCCCAATACAAATCTTCTCATTCATTTACTTTTATCTTTGAGTTGGCATCTTGAATCGTTTTTTTTTTAAATCATATATATATTTTATATATAATTTTATATATAATTTTATATATATATATATATATATATAATTTCACATCATTGTGATCCCTGGTGGACCCCACCACCTCCCCTCCCTGGTCACTCCAGCTGGTCCCGTCCCACAGTTGTGTACTTTCGTTTGGTTGTCCATATATTGGTGAAACCATTTGGTTTCTGTCTTTTTCCTTCTGACTTGTTTCTGCCAGTATGATTTCTTCTAGGTACATCCATGTTACCAAAAATATCATCAAATTTGTCATTCTTTATTGATGCATGATATTCCATTGTGTGTGTGTGTGTGTGTGTGTATCACATCTTTTTCATCCAGTCATCTGTCTTGGGGCATTTGGGTTGTTTCCAGGACTTGCAATTATAAATAGTGCTGCAATAAACATCTGAGCGCAGGTGTCCCTTCATACAAGCATTGAGGTCTCTTCTGGGTAGATTCCCAGAAAAGCAATTGCTGGGTCAAATCGTAGTTCCATTTTCATTAGTTTGAGGGTCCTCCACACTGCTTTCTATAGTCCCTGGACCAGTTTACATTCCCACCAGCAGTGTAAAGCGTTCCTTTCTCTTCACATCCATGCCAGCACTTGTTGTTGTCTGTTTTTTGGATGTGGGCCATTCCTATTGGTGTAAGGTGGCATCTCATTGTGGTTTTGATTTGCATTTCCCTTACTGCTAATGACGTTGAACAATTTTTCATGTGCCTGATGGCCATTTGAACTTCCTCTTTGGAGAAGTGTCTTTTTAGATCTTCTCCCCATTTTTAACTGGGTTCCTTGTTCTGTTTTTATTAAGTTGTGTGAGTTTTTGTGTATCTTTGTTATCAGACCCTTATCACTTGTACAGAGGGTGAAAATTTTTTCCCACTCGGTTGGGATTCTTTTTGTTTTTTCTTTTGTCTCTTTTGCAATACCAAAGATTTTTAGTTTGATGTAGTTATGTTTTCCTTCATTTTTTTTTTTTTGCCATCTATGGATGTGGCCAAAAATGGATTTCTGAATTGTAACTCATGAAAGGTTTTGCCCAGGTTTTCCTCTATGTATTTTATGGTTTCAGGTCTTAGGTCTAAGTCTTTGATCCATTTTGAGTTGGTTTTTGTACATGGTGTGAGGGAACTATCTTGGTTCATTTTTTTTTTTTTTGCATGTCTTGTTCCAGTTTTCCCAACACCATTTATTGAAGAGGCTATCTTTGTTCCAATGTAAGTTTTTCACTCCTTTGTCAAAGATTAGTTGACTATATATGTATGGGTTTATTTCAGGGAATTCAGTTCTGTTCCATTGGTCTGATTGTCTGTTTTTATACCAGTACCAAGCTGTTTTAATTACTATGGCTTTGCAGTATAGTTTGAAGTCTGGAATAGTAATTCCTCCATTCTCTCTTTTTCCGGTCAGGAAATTTTTCTATAATCGAATTCTTTTGTTATTCCATATGAATTTCTGTAATTTTTGTTCTATATGTTTGAGAAATGTTGTTGGAATCTTTATAGGGATTGCATTGAATTTGTAGATTGCTTTTGGTAGGATGGCCATTTGATGATGTTAATTCTTCCAATCCATGTGCAGGAATTGTCTTTTCATTTCCTTATGTCTTCTCTTATGTCTTCTTCTATCTGCTTTAGCAGAGTTTTGAAGTTTTCTTTATATAGATCTTTCACATGTCTTGTTAGGTTTACCCCTAGGTATATTGCTTTTTTCAGTGCGATGGTAAATGGGATGTTTGTTTTTTTTTTAATTTCTTCTCTTTCTGTTTGACTTTTTGTGTGTAGGAAAGCTACTGTCTTCTGTGTGTTGATTTGTAACTGGCTACTTTGCTGAACTGGTTTATTGTTTCAAGAAGTTTTTCTGTGGATTTTTTTGGGTTCTCTATAAAGAATCATATTTTCTGCATATAATGAGAGCTTCAGTTCTTTCCATATTTATACATGTCTTTCTCTTGTCTTATTGGCCTTGCTAGAACTTCCAGTACAATGTTGAAAAGTGGTAGAGAAAGTGGGCATCCTTGGCTGGTTCCATATCTTAACTGGAATGATTTTAGTTTTTCCCCATTTAAGATGATATTTGCTGTAGGTTTGTCATAAATGGCTTTTATTATGCTGAGATATGTTCCTTTTACCCCCAACTTTTCAAGTGCTTTTATCATAAATGGGTGTTGAACTTTATCAAATGCTTTCTCTGCATCTAGTGATATGACCATATGGTTTTTGTTTTTCTCCTGGTTGATGTGGTGGATTATATTAATTGATTATCAAATGCTGAACCATCCTTGTGCCCCTGAGATAAATCCCACTTGGTCATGATGAATAATGCTTTTCATACATCATCGGATTTGGTTTGCCAAGATTTTATTTAAAATTTTTGCATCTGTGTTCATTAGGAAAAGTGGTCTATACTTTTCTTTCTTTGTGCTGTCTTTATTTGGTTTTGGTATGAGTGTTATGTTTGCTTCATAGACTGTGTTTGTCAGTTTTCCTTCTTTCTCAATTTTTTGGAAAAGCTTTAGTAGTGCTGGCATTATTACTTCTTTGACTGGTAGAATTCATTTGTGAAACCATTTGGTCCTGGTTTTTATTTTTAGGTAGAGTTTTGATGATTGCTTCAATTTTGCTGTTAGTGATTGGTTTAAGTTCTCTACTTCTTCTTTGTTTAGTTTTGGGTGGTTATATCTTTCCAGGAATCTGTCCATCTCAGCCAGGTTGTTGTATTTGCATATCAGTGTTCATAGTAATCTCTGAATATCCTTTGAATTTCTGATGTGTCTGTTGTAATTTCTCCTCTTTCATTTGTAATCCTACTTAGTTGAGTGTTCTCTCTTCTTTTCTTTGTGAGGTTTGCAAGGGGTTTATCAATTTTATTTATTTTTTCAAAGAACCAACTTTTGGTTTTGTTGATTTTCTCAATAGTCTTTTTGTTATCTAGTTTGTTTATTTCAACTTTTATTTTTATTATTTCTTCTCTTCTGCTGGGTTTTCGGTTTTTTGTTGTTGTTGTTGTTCTTTTCCTAGTCCCTCGAGTTGGGCGATTAGGTTATTTCTTTGGTTGTTTTATGGCTTTTTGATATGAGCCTGTATTGCTTTGAACCTTCCTCTTAAAAATGCTTTTGCTGAGCCCCAGACATTTTGGAATGTTGTCTTCTTTGTCATTTGTTTCAAAGGAGGTTTTAATTTTTTCCTTAATTTCCTCAGTTACCCAGCTTCATTTAGTAGCATGTCATTCAGTCTCCATGTTTTGGGCATTCTTCTTGCTTTCTTTTCATTGTTGATTTCTAGTTTGATGCTTTTGTGATTGGAGAAAACAGTTGGTACTATTTGTAATTTTTGTATATATGTTGGTGTTTGCCTTATGTCCCAGTATGTGATCGGTTTTTGAGAATGATCTGTGTGCATTTGATAAGAATGTGTATTCCTTTCTTTGGGGGTGCATGTCCTGTAGATATCTATTAGGTCCATACTGTCTAGATCTTCATTTAGGGCTTTTGTGTCTTTGTTTAATTTTTGTCTTGTTGATCTGTCCTTTGGTGAAAGTGGTGTGTTGAAATCACCTACTCCATATGTATTTTCACTGATGTCTGTTTTCAGTGCTGTTAGTAGTTGTTTGATGAATTTTGGTGCCCCCTCATTTGGTGAGTATATGCTAATAATTGTTATGTCTTTGGTATGTATAGACCCTTTCACCAATATATAGTATCCCTCTTTATCCCTTGTCACCTTTTTTATCTTAAAGTCTACTTTATCTGCTACTAGTATGGCTATTCCTGCTTTCTTCTGGGGGCCATTTGCTTGTAGAACTTTTTTACAGCCCTCTACTTTTAGTTTGTGCTTATCTTTTGTGTTTAAGTGTGTTTCCTGCATGAAGCAGAATGTTGGGTTTTGGTTTTTGATCCACTCTGCTACTCTGTGTCTTTTGATTGCTGAATTTAGACCATTGACATTTAGGGTGATGATTGATACTTGCTGTTCTGGTGTTGACTTTTGGAGGGTCATTTGGAGGTTAAAGTTTCCTTTTTTTTTTTCTATTACTGATATGTTTTTAATTTGCATATATATGTATATTTGTATTTATATTACATTAGTCCATTATTGTGTACCCCAGGGCTTTCCCACTTCACTAACAATTGTTAACCATCCTGATCTTTTGTGTTGTCCAGGTCCATTTTTTTTGCATATCTTGATCCAGTTTTCTCAGCCCCATTTATTGAAGAGGCTGTCCTTGTTCCTGTGTATGTTTTTTGCCCCTTTGTCAAAGATTAGTCGACCGTATATGTGTGGTTTTATTTCTGAGTATTCAATTCTGATCCATTGGTCTGTTTGTCTGTTTTTGTACCAGTACCATGTTAAGTATTATGGCTTTGTAGTATAGTTTGAGGTCTGGAATAGTAATACCTCTGTTCTCTCTTCTGTTTGTCCATATGAATTTCAGTAATTTTTGTTCTATCTCTTTAAAATATGTCTTTAAGATCTTTATTGGAATTCAATACAATTCCTATTACTGCTATTTGAGATTCTGAAATAGGTTTTTTGAGGTTCTGATTATCTTCTTTGTTTTTGGTCTGTTTATTCTTCTGTTGGTTTTAATCTGAGGGCTTCTTACAAGATTTCTTGGAGTGGTGGTTTAGTGGTAGTGTATTTCTAGAGGCTTGGCTTGTCTGAGAAGGCTTTTATTCTTCCTTTGTAGAGGAAAGAAAGCTTTGCAGGGTAGAGTAATCTTGGCTGGCATTTTTTATCTTGGAGTTATTTGAAGATATGACTCCATGCTCTCCTTGCTTGGAGTGTCTCTTCAGAGAAGTCTGTTTCTTTTCTGTAGCCAATCTTATTATATTTTTTCATTATCCTGGACTCTTGGGAGTTTTACAATGATGTGTCTTGCTGTGGTTTTTCTTTCATTGATGTAGTTTAGTGTTCTTTTGGCTTCCTGGATGTCAAATTTCATTTCTTTTTTAAGGATTGGGAAGTTTTCCTCCATTATTTCTTTAAATAGCCTTTCAGTACCCATATGCCTCACTTCTCCTTCTGGGATACCCATAACTCTTATGCTTCCTTTCTTTAAGTACTCAGACAGATCTCTGAGTTTTTCTATTGTCTTACATTTATCTCTTTCTTCTTCCTCTCCATTTTGGTGTCCTCCAGGGTACTTATTAATTCTTCAATTTCATCCAGTCTGCTTTTGTAACTTTTCCCTGCATTTTTGAGCTCTCCTGTTGCTCCCTTTAGATCTTGGGTTTCTTTCTGAATCTTGTTCAGGTATTCAATTTTATTCTTCATTTCTTCTGTTATTTTATCTTTGTTGATTGTTGATGTTTTCTTTCTTAATTTTTTGCATTTCTTCTTCTAACTTATTCAGTTTCTCTGCCATGCTCACTTCTTTTTCTTTATGTTTTTCGAATTCTTCCCTTAGCTCTTTGTATGCTTGTAACATGCATAGGTTCAGCTCCTGGTCTGGGAGGTGGTACATTTCTTTGATGTTATATTTGTTGGTTTCTAGAATTTGTCTTTCCTTCAGTGATGTATTGGTTTCTGTGGGGATTGCTGGGGTGTTTGCCTTTTTCCTCTTTCCTGTGTTTTGCTTTCGCACTTCTTCCACGTATTGAGCTACTATGGCTCTAGTATTGGCTGACATGATGATTGGAGTCTTCTGGTAACTTGTAGTTGATTCTGTCTTTGTGTCTAGGTAGCTGAGGTGAGTAATTTTTCCTTTGGCTGATTTGGGTGGTTCCTTTTTCCTGAGTGAACATGATAAGTGTATTTGATTGCTATGGTACACTGTCTTCTTTTCTCGTAATTTTTGCCTTATAGGCCTTATTGGACAACACGTCAATTCTGTGTTCCCCTAGGAGGGGTTCTGGTTAGTAGATGCTATAGGACTTCTTCTGTGGTTCTTTATGGAGGAGGAATATAGGTGTCTTTTGTTGTTGTTCTTTTTTGTTTTTAGTCCTTCTGTTGGGTTATTTTGTCTGCACTGGAGTCACAAAGTGGTCCTGGCACTTCAGGTCTCTCTCAGGGTTTCTAGGTTGCTGAGTGGTGCTCCCGCCCCCACCTGGGGTCTGGATTGCAGTCCTTGCTCTTGCGGTGGGTTAGGGCCTTTTACCTTCTGGCACAGTCTCTCTTGAATCTTTCTTTTTCTTTATTTAATTTGTATTCTACTTTGGAGTTTTGCCTCAATGTGTGCCCTTGAATTCCCACAAATCTCACATTCCCATCTGAAAAGCAGGTGTCAAGTGTTCTTAAGATACATAGACAAAAGTAATAAAACCTAGTGTTTATTTGTCAACCATTCCTCAGTAACATTAGAGGAGGAAAGAAACACACTGTGTTGAGAACATGGATATGAAACAGGCTCATGTGCTTCTGTTCAATCTAAAATGTTGTATTAAGCTGTAACAAGATGAGTACTGACAAAAAGCCAACATGCAAGGCAGACAATGGTCTTTTACCTCATCCACCCATTTGCTTATATGTCTACCCATTTGTTAGACAGTTACTGAGTGCCTATTCTGTGCCAAGCACTGTAATGGGGGCTAGGGATATATGGAAGCATGAAATCAGGTTTCTGGGGCTACAAGGGGACACAGGTCTAGAGTCACCTAATCTCAATCCCTAGAGTGCACTGCTGAATCTCTTATAGGTCATGGATCTGGTGCTATTTCCAGTCCTGGGACTTGCTTGTCTGCCCATGTCATTTGTGATGTGGAACTCACTCTGGACCTAAATATTAATCTAGCGAATTGTGATGAAACTCACCATACCTACTATGGTGATTAGGCTAGTGGTAAATAGTTTGGACAAGAAGCATTTCAAAGCAAAGAACTCACCCAAATATGATCATTAATAAAATTTGGGAGGTATAAATTAGAATATAGGCATGTTTTCCACTTGTCTAATAAGAAGCATATTAATGCAAAAGTCAAAAAAGTTAAAGAGAAGTTGTCAGTGAAGTCATTGTATCGTAGAAACTAAATCTAGTGTCTCAATAGAAAATAGACTGCAAACTTTCTGGTCAACCCATCTGACTGCAAAGTTGGGAAAAGACCAGCATTTCAGTTTCTTGTTTTTCTTCTCTGCTTCATATCTGATTCCATTATATTTAGCCCCCAAGACTCAATGATAGCATGAATATAATTTCTCTTGATGTATCATGAAGACAGCTGAGTCCTATTATGCTTGTAAATGATAAATAAGATGCCCTAAATACATGTCAAACTCAAGACAGACTGAAACAGTTGGAGGTTTATGTAGGATTACACAAAAGAGCATAGTAAGAATCTGTGTAAGTCTGAGATACCTACACCAGAATGTGAGTCAAGGCTGAACTAATCTCCATACACTCTGGATAGAAGGACTTGATGTTAGTTATTGTCTACTTTTGACTTTGGTTAAAAGGATAATTTTGCACACACATGCAGAGAAAACAGGAATTATGGGGAGAGAAGGAGGTCAGTTGTCAACATACTCAGGTTTAAAAGTAATAGTGTGCTGTATTCCAAGATAACCAGATGTTTTACAGGTTTTTTGCACATTTCCTCAGATGTTTGAATTTAGAAGAAATCATTGCTAGATTCTGCATTGGTAAATATTCTTATTTTCCCAAAGACTGACCATGATCATCTACGTCTGTGGCTGTATGTGTTTTACCTGAAATTTGATTCTCAATGCCCCAGGTATTTGGTGTTACTGAATGTGTTTCCTGATGCCAAGATATTACAGGTTTTGTATAAACTTGAAGTAGGTCCTGTGGTTATTCAAAGCATCAACCTGGTCATTTTTTTCCAAGTTGAGTAGGTAGAAATAATGGGCTGGCTTATTAACCTACATTGTGACATTTTCTTCTTCTGTGGCTTCAAAACTCAGCTTGAATAAAGTAATTTCAGGTTTTCTCTGAAGCATCAATAATTACAGGAGGCAAGAAAAATTTCTACCAAATACAACTGGGTAATATTTAACACCATTGTTAGACTAAATCTCAAACCAAAGAAAAACACACAAGGGCTTAAAGCTTACATAAACCAGATGGTTTTATGCCTTCCTGTGGGCTCTCAAGAATGCGTTACCCTGATTTACTCTAGCAAATGAATTCTGAGAAAGCAAAATATTGAGGATTAAATAATGATGCCAGCTTACTTCAGCTCAGTTCTGTGTCAGATGTGACAAATGGTTGAAACAGAATAAGAATGAGAATTAAATCTGAATTTAAATCACCATCTCAGCAATATCCTAGCTAAATGTCCTTGGTTGAATTACTTGACATGAGCGTCTGTTTCTTACCTATAGCATAGGACAAATGACACCCACCTTTGGGATATGTTATAAATAATTTTATGTAAAGCCAGGCTCTTTCCACTCTACCCGTGACACCATCTATGACTCAGTGAACAAATAGAATTGGCTTTGAGGATTGTTGCTATTTTCGTTATCTAATTTTCACTGTCACTTAAATGGACACAAGTATCCAGTGAAGTAAATCTTCTTATAATCCTGATTTTACAACTAAGGTGACTGAAGCACCAGAGAAAATGTGTTTGACTCAAGTTGGCACAACCAGATAGGAAGAATATATAATACAGGTATTAAGATTGGGGAATCCAAGCCAGTTAGTTTGAGTCTTGAATCATGTTTTCACCACTTGCTATTTATTTGTTTAAATCTTGGGCAATTTATTTACTACTCCTATTCATCAGACTGCTATAAGATCCTGTAAGAATTAGTAAGGATCAAGATACCATAAGAAAAATGTTTGCCTCCCAATGAGCTAAGGAGTGGGAAATACTTAGGTTGGTGGACAGTGGGTAGTAAGTCACATCTGATCTATGGACCTGTTATCAGAGCAGGACCTATTTTATAGATTGACCTTAATACCACATGGTTTTTAGCACCCTCCTCTGTCATCCAGGGAATCAAATTTGGAACTTCTCTGAATTGAAATATTACCCTTTAATTGCTTTTGGGGGGAAGGGATAGTATTATCAAGTGTAACACAAGTACATAGTTAGCTGGAGATGACAGATGATCTTGGACAATACAATATTCCCAAGAATACTATATCTGTGTTACATTCCTAGAGTTACTAGTCCTGGCAGGTTGTTCTGGAACTCAGGTGTTTATAATCCCATAGTACTAGCATTAGAGGAGGAAAGTCTTCTTTTTCTTTTTTTTTAAATTAGGGCATTTGAAATTGTGAATTACCATAAATTCATAAATGTTTCCTTACTCAAAACCATATGGCACAGGAAAATACAAGTAGGTAGAACAATCTATGAACACCGGAGCAAACCAAAGCATATAAAGTTTATATATATGTACATATAAAATTTTATATAAATGTATATATACATACCTATATAAATATATATTCTATATATATTTATATAATATATAATATATAAAAATATATAATATATTTATATAATATATAATATATAATATTATAGTATATATAATATTATATATAATATATATTTATAAATACATATATATACATATAAGTATAAATATATATAAATATATATACATGCATATGTAAAAACATATATATGTAACATTCAATTTGATGGAAAAGATAGTTTATTTAATAAGCAATGCTGGTAGTGTCACCTCTCTAACAAGGGAAAAACCTTTATCCTTGCATACACAAATTGATTTTAAAAATCAAATTGCAAAAAGTAGAACAATAAGTATTTTAAAATATTTAGGACTATATATAATCTCTCATTGGATAAGAACAATAACTCCAACTGTATATCATTTTATACCTCTCTAATAAAATATTAAAAATGAAGTTAAATCTAGAGGATAGGCCAGGAAAAAGTGTGTATGCCATATGACACAGAATTAGTATCCTTACAATTCAAATGACAGTGACAATTTATATAAAAACCACAAATCACCCAGAGAAAAGTATAAGAGAATGTGATCAGGAGAGGTAAGTAAATAGCTAATGAACACAGGAGAAGACACTCAACTTTGGCAGTAGTTAGAAAATGCAGATTAGATCAATGAAATACCATTTATCCATTTAGATTGTAATAAATAAACTAATAAATGCTAACATGTGGTGCTGTGGAGATTATGGGAAATGGACATATCAGATATAGCTGATAGGATCATAAATATTCATAGATACTGCCAGTATCTTTTAAAATCACCTCGTAGCATCTATTAAAATAAAGTTGATGCACACTTTGACTGAGCAGTGCTACCTTTAGGAATCTTTCCTGCTGAAATGAAAGTACCAGTACAAAAAAGCATGTTTGAGGCTATTTATTGCAACATTGCTTTTCATGGCAAAATAAGATGGAAATAGCCTTAATGTCTTTCACTTAGGGTATGGTTGAGAAAGGAAAAGTACCTTCAGATTGTGAAAACTCTCCATAACCTTGCATATGAATAAGTATCTCTAAGGGCTGACATGGGGACTGTTCCTAGCAGATTGTTACTTGAAACAGAAAATGTCTTACAAATAGAACTTCTCAATATGTCTGTGTCTGAGTGTGTATGTATGAGCATAGTGAAAGATATTGAAGGATATCTAAAAGCTCTAGATGACAGTGGAAGGGAGGCCAGAGAGATGCCTGTCTCTTGTTTTGTACATTTATATATTTTTTGATATGACTACATGTGGCTTGCTTTTTTTTTTAAAGAAAGAGACACTAAATTGTATTTCTTTTATTTACTGACCAAGAGAATTTGAAAAATCACATCACCTACTTAAACTTTAAGTTTCTTATCTATAAAATAATATTAGCTCACAGAACCACGAGGAAGTTGAAGCAAGATAAGACATGTCAAATTCCTAGCACCGAGCTTATTAAATGATGGAATAATCGGCAAATAAAAATGTCCCTGTCTTCTTTTACCCTCAATTGATGTATTTTTAGAAATACAAACCAGTCATCATGTTGGGACCAAATGGGTAAATGAAACTACTGCACAAACAGATAATTCAACCACTTCCAAAAGCTCAGTGTAAACAGTTTTCTTTGGCATTAAAACCTTGATAGATGATGACTTCATCATTGCTCACTCCCTCTGTTCATTCAGACAATGAGAGTAACACATCCAGAAAAATCTCTGCACGTGTATTCCTAAAAGCATGAAATCAAGTGGCCACACCTATCACCTAGACTGTTCCCTAACTAGAACACAGCCTAGGTGTGTGAGTATCTGAAAACCACCTCTTCTCCCCCCCCCCCCCCCCACTGGCCCTTCTTTACCTTGGAAAACTGCAAGGATAAAATCAATGCTGAGTCAAAACTATTACCAGCTTTCCCTCATTCAGCTTCTTCTCCACACATTCACTGGTTGTAACAACAGGCTCTACATTATGCTGTGTCTTTCAGAAGCATGTTTTTGGTCTTCTTCACCAATTCTGTGAAGTATTATCACTTCCACTGTGAAGGAGAAAGTGAGGTATCTTTATACCTTGAGCCACTTGAGCCTAAGAAATTCCATGGCAAGGACAGGGTAACACAAGTCCACTTGCTTGAATTCTCTCTCCATACTCGTTTTCCAGATTTCAGTGATCATTTGCCTTAGTTGCTAAGAACATTGTGTGTCTAGACATGAGGAAGGCTTAAATTTTTCAACTAGTTGTAGAAGACTTTTATGACTTGCAGCCTCTATTTATGCTATCAGGCTGAACACAGACATCTCCACTCTGCTAAGAAGGTTTATGCTTTCACTTGGAAAAAGGGTCATGTCTGTTTACTCCCCTCTCTGCTTTAATATATGCACAACTTGACTATAAAACTTAACTATCCTTTGTTAAAACTCTTTGTGAGCTTACCTATCTTCCCATCATGCAGGAAAAAAGTAAGGGCATTTTTGTAGCCAGCTCATTAGAGATGTTCCATTAATTTTTGAGATGAATGTACAAATTAATGATTATATTTTAAATAGGAAACTTAGAGATCTCCCAATGGGAGAACAGGAAGCCTCCCTCACAGGTTCTCCATGTACTATAATCAGAGTTCCAACACTGGGAAAGAGTTTGACAGCAAAAGTGTTATTCCTTACCAATTTGCCCCTTTGAAATAAATCTGAAATCTGAAAGGGGCCAAAAGCCTGCAGCATGGGTATTTTAAACATGCTCATTAATAATGACTCAAAGTGGAGATTTATTACAGTTGAGGCTGGGGAAAGGTACAGTAAATCAGCATTGGTAATGAAAAGAGCAAGGGAAAAGATAAGAATTCTTATTTAAAATGTATTCATATGCTTTATAACCAAAGTAGAGATTGCTACATTGAAGTGAAGGGCTTTATTTGTAAGATTGAATTCACACAAAGTATGTTTTATGCCAGTATTCATTTTCTCAATTTTCATTTGCTTTCTTTTGGCCAAAAAGTTGGGGACTTGGTTTATTGCTTGAAATCAAGAAAAAGATTGCCTTACCTGATTCTCTTTGTGAAAATATCCCTTGCTTCAAAGGTTGGCTTGTAAAGTACTAGTCAGATCCTAGAAAAAATGCTATTTTATTGGCACATATGTTGAAGAGAATAGTTTTTAAAACATTCAATTAGTTCTGCCTTTGAGATAGGATGTGAACACACCCAAAGGAATAGGATTAAATTCACATAAAAATTCAACAGTTGCTTGGGAACCAATTCTTTTCCCACTCAAACTACTCTGAGGATAATCGAGCTTCATCTTGACCATACTCCAGCTGAGGCAGATACATGTTTTTAATTCATAAATCACATCATGCTCTGCCCTGCCTTAAAGCTCTCTAGGAGATTCTCTAAAACAGTGGAGTAAAATGCCAACTACTTGCTGTGATCTGCATAATATCCCTCTGGAACTTCCATCTACCTTATCAGATACATCTCATCTCTTTTCTTCTCCTGTGGTCCATGGAGATCAAGTCAAATGACTCCCTCCCTGTTCCTGAACATAATGGGATCTCTGCTAAGACCTGCTTCTCCCCTTTCCTTTGACCACTCGCCCTCCAGTCCTTCTGGTTCTTCTAGAAGACACTCCAGGAGAAACCATCCCTGACCACTGCTTATCTCCTCCTTCCATATGATTTATTGCTGTTTTAATTATCTTGATGGCATGCTTGCAAAAGTGCCATTACATAGACATACACATAGACAAGCTGTTTATCACCCATGTGCCCCCCCCACAGACTACAAGATCAGTGTCAGCAGCAAAACTTTCATTACAGCTCATAATAAATGACAGTGCCTAACACACAATAGGTCCTCAATAAATATTTGTTTCTTGAACTCTCAATGCCAGACTCAACACTAAGCACATTATATGCTGTCAGTATACAGTTTTTATTCGAATTTTACTTGCTCCAATAGGATTTAACAATTTCACATAAGCAGCATAAATTAATTCCAAGTGGCCACAACATGGTCTGCAGATTCTGCCAAGGCAGCAAATGACAATTTGCTGTACAAGTAAGGAAAATACCTGAAAGTTCAGACTGACTTAGGGTCATCTTCACTAGGATAAGCATGTCTTCAAGACAAATTCTAACTCTCAATATCAGATTTGATTCCTCTGGTTCCTGTTCTCCTGAGCTCTTATTTTTGTGGCAACATTTTGGTTTTCATCTGGTGTACAGAGAAGCAGGGGAAGATATGTTTGTAAGGAGCTTTTTTGTTTCACTGGTTTTGAACAAGTAGCGGAGAGGTTTGATTTTGACTTTTCCAAGGCTGATGTTTAAACAGCCTGAGATCACAATCACCCAGTGTCTTTCATAACTCACCAGACTCAGAGTCAAGAGATCATTAAGGATTTGTAGCTTGTGGTAACAGTGGCAGCAGAGGAACAGGGAAATGTCTTGGCAAGGTAACACATAGCTTTGATGTAGCAGTTCAGTTCCATTGTTGGGGTTGTGTGGGAATTAATTTGAAAAAATATTCAGGTCTGGTGTATATTCTACTCTATATGTAAATTAGAAGATTGTGCAAAAAGAATGCCAGGAATCGTGGCATTCAATCATTTTCAGATCAGTTGTCCATTAATTAAAGTGATTCTCACACAATTTTAGTTTTCCTATTTACTCTTTCTTCCCAACAAATAAGTTGTATCTATCAAGCTAGAAAAAGACATTAGCTAATAATTACCTAATAATAGCTAATTATTAGCTAATAATATTATTATTAACCATAATAATTATGGCTAATAATAATAGCCATAATAACTGATGCTTTAAAAACTACAATGTTTAAGAATTGATTTTTTAGGACAATCATGAGAACTAAGAAAAAAATAATTCAATGATAATTCTCTAAGTTTGGAAACAGAAGCAGGACCATAACCTTCTATGTTCCACCTCTGCTTCCAGGGGTGACATGGGGTGTCTATAAACCTGAAAGAGCAATAATCATTAAGGGATGAGGGTTAAGTGCCAGAATCTGGAGGTAGATAAGAGTTCAGACCCAAGAAAAAAAGTTTCTTACTCTGCATCTCGATGTCCTTATTCATGTGTCATCTTCTGCAGACAGTCTGCAGTCTGCCTACCCCCAGGTCCCATGGCTTGCTGTTTTCATGGGCCTCTGCCGACAGCATTTCCCTAAAATCTAGATCACACCACATTTACAGATTGATTTCTGGCCCATCTGGCACCAGAGGCCCCCGGATTAACTCTGCCTACTTAATTATCATCCTCACACTGAATACTGCTTCTCAGAATTGACTTCTCACATCTGAACCAGAACCTCACTGAGTCCAGCTGGTCCCAGGACATCACCCCTGGCCCAACTGGCCCTGAAAAGAATTCTCAGTGCTCTTCTGAGCCTGTAGATGACAGCCAAGCATGTCCTCCCTTGCCTGAATCCAAAACTTCTATCTATCCAGACTATTCTATCTACTTACTCCATAACTGTGTAACTCTTACAAATCCTGACTTTTCTGGAATGACTAACACTTAAAGCAGTTATATGTGATACTTTGCTCCTGAAATTTATTTTATCTGGAAAATAGACATCAGTGTTACCCTTGATTTACAAGGAGTAAAGTAATGTCAAGTCTTCCAATAGTCACAGCAACAATTAACTCTGAGAACCAGGCTGCAACAGTCTTCCACATGTTCAGCTTGCTGGGAGGATTTGGCATAATGGGAGCACAGTAGCTCTAGGAGCCTAGAGACCCATGTGCTGGACCTTCTCCCATCCTTCCTCGCCTGTGTGGCCTTGGCTTGAGGACTTCATCTGTATGGTCATTAATTTCATGTATGCAATTAGATCAGATGATTGCTAAGGTGGCATCCATTTCTGAAAGACTGTTAATTTATGATTGATTTAAACTCTGCAATCCAATGGTGAATAAATTTAAATACTCCTTCAGAAACAGAGCTAATAAGACACACAGCTGAGCAGGGGAGAATGTTTCTCAGATGTTCCTCAATTGACTGAGCAGGTGGTTAGAACTAGACACATAGGCCTTGATAGTGAAGTGGGGATGTAAAACCCCAAAACTGTTCATCATAAAGAATGCCATGCCCAATAAAAGCGAAGGCAGATGTTCATATAAAGTTTTTGCTGTTTGTATTTTCGTGGGTACTTTTTGGATGAGAAGTTTATTAGCAAGGCACAGAAGCATCTGCCTACTCCTATTGCCTTATCATAACAGTCTTGCAACTCATTTATAGCAATGGAATTATTTTTGTTAATGATTTTCATGGGAGTAGATGAAATGCATTATGCACCAGCTGCAACTATGTTTATCATGAAGTCATCATCCAGGAAGTGCCCCCCAGACATCATCAATGGTCTGTTTGTCAAAGAGGTTGTTGCCTTGCTAAGTTCTAAAGATAACTAAAGGCAGTATTAGTTTCCTATTGCTGCTGTAACAAATAATCACAACTTAGTGGCTTGAAACAATACCAATTCAATATCTAACATCCCCAAAGGTGAGAAATCCAAAATGAATCTCATGGGGTTAAAGTCACATTATCAGAAGCCCAGTGTTCCTTCTGGAGATTCTAGGGGAAGAATCAGTGGTTAGGGTCATTCCAGTTTCCACAAGCTGCCTGCATTCCCTGGCTTATGTCCCCTTCCTCTATCTTGAGAGCCAAGACCTCTTGTCCTCTCTGGAATCTCTTTCCATTTTTAAATATTCTCTACCTCTGACCTTGCTTACACCTTTTTCTTTAAAAAAATTTAAAAAATAAAAATAAAGACCCTCATGTCTGCATTGTACCCACCTAACTAAATTATGTATCAGAAGATTCACAGTTTAATCATTTCTGAAAGTTACCTTTTATCACATAAGACAACAGTCTCTGCTTTTGGGATTAGAAAATGAACATTTTGCACCTTATTGCAGGGACCGTAGAGAGCAAGCAAGGTCTTACGAGACAAATGATTTATCTATGATCCCACAGGGAATTTGTGGCAATGCCATGACTATGCCCCTAAAATCTTCATCTCTGCCATGTTTCAATGCTTTGCTCACAAAGAGGGGTAGGAGCATGCCCTGAGGTTCTAATCTCATGGCAGACTTAAAACGATTGAGGAATAAGTATAGGATTAAGTCAGTGATTTGAAAATGAGCCATTTAGAGAAGACAGTTTATATATTTTAAAATATGCTTTTAGTTCAAGAGCTTTTCTTAAATATTATAATTTTACATGATACCTTAGAAAGATGTTAAATGATCTGCATTGATAACAGAGCTTATATAGTGCTGGAAATGAAATTGCCAAGGAAGCATATCACCAATTATTCTTTCTACTCTTCCTTCCACTCCTTCTCCTTTTTCTCCCTCCACAATTCTTGTCATTGCTGCCATTTTGAAAATCAGTTTGGGCTGAGAAACTAATCACACTGTTTAAAGGAATAGGGCCACCAAAGGTTTATTGGCATCAGTTCAAAGGTATTTTCACCTTATTATGTAACACATCTCTTTTTGGCATTGAAACATTTTTCTAAGAATCTAAGTAATTTGTTTTTAGTCCTCCTCCCACTTCTGCCCTACAGTTGTAACAGATAAAAGGGGCAGCAAATTTTGGGTTTAGATGGGATTAGACAGGCTGTCTACCCCAATTCCCCTCCTGAATCTTGGGTTTCTCATACAGTATTTTTGACACACATTTGTCAGACTCTATTCTTGCTTCAATTTTCTCTGTCATGAGATGGGCAGGAACAATGGCTATTATAAATTAAAGGGCACAATAAACTTGAGTTCTTGAGAGGAGGGGCACTTGTCAGAGGGTTGACTTGATTGTTAGACTCATTTTCTCCAGGAATCACTCCCTGCTTTCATGGCTCTGCTTCAGAGTTTGGTGACCCTCATCTATACCCTAATAAAAAACCCAGCTCATTCTGTGCTCTTCCTCCACCCACTGTGGAAATTATTCTTATACATACCATCCTTAAAATTCAACTTAATTGCAAGCTGAATACACAATAGTAGTTTTTAACTGTATTGCTGAGAGATGTTGCAGATAGAGGAATGAATGATGGTCCTATAATATAATCTCAGGGATATATGGAGGACATATGGATCCAGAATCTCAATAGAAATACAAAGAGGGGCAGAAAAAGGCCAAAGATAACATTTCAGATCCCCGGTGGCATAAAATTGGTAGGCAGCTCCCTCTACTCTGCTAATTTTCTTAAACAGAAGAAACAGGACTGAAAATTGCCATAGAAAATCTATACTTCAATAGATACTGTAATGTGATAGTGAAAATGAGTCCATGGTTTCCCTTTAGATATTTGCACTGTTCAGCATTCAATATCATTCTTTTCTGCCTATTAAATGAGTTTCAGCTGCTGGTACATTAAGTTAATAACACAGTGTTGAACTAAACAATGACAGAGTTGCCAAGCTCCTGTCTGGCATTGATCAGGGGTCATAAAAATAATTCACTCCCTCAATTTGGTCTTGACAACCCACAGAGTAACACCTTGGATATGTCAAATGCCACTTTCTTCTATATAGGTCAAGGTAGAGTCTCATAGCCAGTTCACAAATGGGAAAACAGCATCAGTTCAGAATTTGCTAAATATTCAGTATAGTTCAGATATATAACAAAAATGGTGTGACCGAATTATGCTATCTTCTTATTAAGACTTTAGTGTTAACTAACTCATCAAAGAGGTCACAAGGTAAGTGGGTCTGGATCAAAGAAATTTAATCTTAAGAGATCATGAAGTAGGACTTAGAGAAATGAACCAGCACTCCAGCCAGGAAAGTCCTGACACTTAAGGATCTCTATGTGTGGGGAATGTAGATGGGCCTTTAATTTTATTTTTGTATCATAACTTCTTTATATCACCTCCTCCTACTTTCACCCAGCCTAAGTCTACAATTCCTTCTTGTTCCTAGTTCCTTCTTTCTGGGGATTGGTGAACTCAGCTTGGAATCTCTGCTCTGTCGGGAAACGGCAGTCACCCGTCAACATAGAGACCAGTCACATGATCTTCGACCCCTTTCTGACACCCCTTCGCATCAACACTGGGGGCAGGAAGGTAAGCAGCCATGTGGCTTCCAACATGAAGTTGGGGATGTGCAAAAGTGTTCCTGATTGAGAGCCGCCATGTTTGGGAGACACGGGGAAGATGATGATTGAGGGGTGCCATTTTGGGGAGATGCAGAGGAGATGCTGATTGAGAGCCAGTGCTCCAGGCCTTGATCTTTGTGATGAGTTTGTCTTTCCACCCAGGAATAATACCACAGACCGCAGGCCTGCTGCCAACAAATATAATTACTTCTAAACTGTGTGTTTTTCTCCCTAGCTAGTCAAACCCTTGTGCTTCTAATTACTTTGCACTCCTGGAGGTTGCATGAGGTCCTATCCCTTGGATCCCTGTGAAGGTCAGAAAACAAAGCATCCTCCCCTGAATAGCATGCTGAAAAATACTACTTCCCAAAAGTCCCTGGACTGGGGCTTCTTTTAACCTCAACAAAGTGAAAGTATTATTTTTAACAAAAGTAAAATCACGTTTATCATCCTAGAAGGAGAAACAAACAAAAATCACCTCAGGTAGATTTATAAGAAAATCAATAATTAATCTTCCTAGGAACTTCTTACTGGCTAAGACTCCCAGTTCCTGCTTAGAACTGCTGAGTTGTTCTTTGTGATTCTCACACAACTTCTCTCCTCCCCTCCTCCCCATGATGAGCATCTCCTTCATTTGTGGGAGGGCATAATGCCCATATAGTCTTCTCTTTACTGGCATATCATGTTTCTCTTGCTGGTTCATTTCTATTTGGTGGCCTTTTATTGGAGTACACTTTAGAAAGTGGTGAAAGTGTACACACAGGAAATTGTGTTTGGAGGTGATTTAGCTGCTATGAACTCAAGAGGAATGGAAAGTCATTTGTGTGCAAGAAATTGGAGTTGAAATTTTAGACAACTTTTGTAACTATGACAAGTGGTTCTCTCAGGTTTGCATTCACTGGGCTTTGCTCTATACTCTGCTCACCAAAATTTGTGCAGAATTTGATGTACTGGAATCTGTGTTTTCTTATCATCTAACTGTCACCAAGAAGAAACAAAATACAACAGATGAAAAAAAAGCCTAAGGACTCCTCAAAAGTTGTTAGTGATTTTGTCTCAGGTCAAAGGTTTTAAAAGATGTAAAATGTGATTGAGGATATTTTGCACTGTTGTATTTGTGTGTTCTTTTAAAAATAACATGGAACATTTTGGGTGTTTTGTTTGTTTGTTTGTTTGTTTGTTTGTTTTTTAGAAAGTCCTATGCAGGCCATGTAGTTTTCTGGTTGTGAGTCCATTGGAAACTGGCCTACCTTAGTTATCGTTCCATAACAGTTTTGTCTTCATTACTTATAAAAAGCACTTCATATTGGTTACGCATACATCTCTCTCTAAAAAGATAAATCATTCAATTCAAGGGGAAAGTTCAAGTTTTAACTAAATATTCAACCATTCTATCATTCTTGGAGAGGGTAGTGGAGGGAATAACTGTATTCTGGGCAAAGAGAAGTAAAAATTTCCAAAACAGGATGAGGTCTGGTACCTAAGTTCCAGAAATTACTTTAAAAATGACCAGCAACCACATAACTACCTTCCAACTAGTTCCCAACATGCTCAGCCTGACTGTCTGCCTCAGCCACTCCTGGAGATCCGAGCAGCCTCATCTGTTGTTGTCCAGAAGTGCAGGTCCACATCCAGGAGAAAAGGACATATTTCTGGAAAAGGCGAAGACCAGTGGGCCAAATATGGACCAACAACTTGCAGCGAGAAGGGTGGGAGTGACCAGAGTGGGGAAGGAAGGAGCGTATGGTGGGGAATAAGAGGTACAATAAAACCATGCAAACATGACCAACATTGTATGATAATTACAAAATAAAATTATTTTTTTTTAAAAAGATGACCAGCAAGGCAGAAGCACAAAGACCATAGGGGAGGTAATGGGAACATGGGCATGCAAGGAGGGAGAGGACAGCTCCTGATGCTGTGTAGAGAAAAATGGATCTTTTTCCTAAAAGTTATGGCAAGCATTTGAACCATTTCTAGGTAAAGGAGACATGGGAAGTGAATGGGTAAGTTGCAAATGAACATAAACAATAACTATGTAGTTTTCACTCTCAATTAGACCATCTTAGAAAAGAGGTTAATGTAAAAGGAATAAAAACTAATTTTATGACAGTTTCTCCTTAACCTTTATGGGGAAAAAATAGATAGGAAGATAGTCTAAGGTTCAAAATCTCTCATATTCTATGTTGTTTCAGTGTTTTTTTTGTTGTTGTTGACAAGAGTTGTTTTTTTTTTTAAACATTTCCAGTTCAGCAAAATGTACCTGATCCAAATCAATTTTCGAATGCATTGGAGTTTGGAATTTGGAAACATTTACTTTTGACAATCTAAATGTTTGTATCTGGCACGATTTGTGTTGTCAGCTGCTTGGAAAGCTGAGAACTATCTGATGGCTCCTTCATATTTGTGAAAGGTGGAATAAAATATAGATGATAGTATGCAAGGCTAACTGGTAACAAAATGCTTAGACTTGATAGACAATAGATAAACCATGTTTGTGAGCTTTTTAAAGGTGTTCAGTGACTTAGAGACTTATTTTGGAAGTGAGTATTCAAATCACTGCTCTGAATTTGCTTTTCCCTTGCAATATTAAACTATTTTTCATGACTTGGAGAGAGTGATGGAGGGAATAACTATTCTAAGCAAAGAGGAGAGAATAAATGTACATTAAACCCAAACAAAAACACCCTGCTGGAATGGGAAGTTTTGTACGGTTTGGGCTAGGTGCCGCATTTTGAAGTCTGAATTCAGTTGACTATCAATAATTTAAATACAGCCCAGTAAGTACATGCTTTATGACACTTTTTTAAAAACTATGAACATTTTTCTTGCCCATGAGTAAACACACCTAATGCACAAACTCCAGAGGCAGCTTTGTCACAGTCCCTGGTTGTAATACCACGTTTGTTTTAACATGACTGACTTGGCATAGCTAGCATATGATGCATTCAGGGGTTTGAACTGGGCAGAAATTTAGTCTGAACACAAGAATATAAAGAAAACAAAGAAATGTTTGTGTCTGGGGTATAATAAAGGGTAATCATTTTACTTGGATAACAAGATTTCTTTTACCCTTTAAGTTCTTTAATTTTCAAAAGTGATTTTTAATTAATGTTTGTATTCATTTTTTGAAGGAGAGTGCTTTTAACCCAGATGTTCATATTGGACACATAGAATTCTTATGGGCAAAATCCAACAAAATTTTAACTTTCCAAATAGCTTTCACTTGTGGTTGATTTGTTTATGAATTAACAATCTTACTTGAAACTTGTCTCCTACCCTTGACTCCATTAAACGTAGCTTTCAATTCTCTAAATATTTTTTTAACCTTGGAGCTAGTTATTTATAATAGATGGAACTACTAAGTCAATTCAGGAATCAAAAGAGAAGAGTGGAAATAATTCTTCCTTCTTGGTTTCAGATCATATGAAGTGTCTCTGGATAGAAAATTGGATTATGAAACAACTGGTGTTTTAAGATTTGTTCAATTCTGATAGACTGTTTTAAAGGTAGAGATTCTTGTTTGCTAATGAACTGATACAGATTCAACAACTATATCTGTTTGTCTGTCTGTCTCTCTGTCTATAAATCTCGACCGTCTTTGTCTTTTTCTTGAGTCCAGGTGTGTGTGTGTGTGTATGTGTGTGTGTGTGTGTGTGTGTGTGTGTGTGTGTACATATATATATATATTTATGGATGCATTTTCATGCATTATTCACATAAATGAGCTTCTTGGTAATTTGAAAATAAAAATGTGGAGTGAGAATGTTACCATGTAATCAAATAGGAATAGTCTACCTGATCTTTCTGGAGAGTAGTACTTCCTCTACATGTTTGCCTGGAGCCTTTCCTGATCCAGATGGCAATGGAAGATTGTGGGTTAATTTGCAAGTTTAGCTTTCATGGAGGAGATGTGATTCATAGATAACCTCTTTGCTCATCTAAAATAAGAAAAAAAATGTGATAACTGAGTCTAAATAACTTGCTGAGAATACTATTTTAACCAAACATTCATTTTGGCATCTTGTAAGTGACCAAACCAGATCTTCACTTGCTGTCCAGAAACCTGATATATGAGAATGTTCTTTCACAGAGGATTTTATTCACGGTGGCCATCAGAAGCATAGCAGGGTTGGTTCCCTAAAACTGGCCTCCAGTGCTGTGATTATAAAAGAGGCAGGAGGAAGGTAAGAGGGGACCAAAATGTCAATGACATAGCTGGACTTTGAATGTTCAAACCTGGACTAGAAATCCAGAAGATGAGAGGCCAGGGATTTGGCTCCCTGGCAGAGGAGTCTCTTTGGGACCATCTCACAACTATCAACAGAAGATTTTTTTTTTTAATGTTACTGTCAACCTCCAAGGTGCACAGAGGATTTTTGTTAGGAGTTGTAACACAATCAATTTGCCAAATTTCTAGGAATAAAGTTGGAGAGAAATGCATTAGCTAGAAGTTAAAGGTTAATCCCAATGAGGGAATAGGGAAAACAAAGGGTGATTAGAACTTAATTTGGCTTAGTCCCGATTTTTAGTCTATTTCTGTTACAAAATAGAGGGAATCCAGCTATGCTTCCTCATCTTTTAGCTCTTTTGATAGGACATTTTAATAGCTAATAGCATGGGAATTGTTCATGATGTGTTAAATATAAAAGACAGGACTTAAAATTACCTATTTAATGACCCCAATTTTGTTTAAAATGTACTCCTGATATGCACAGGAAAGTGACTAGGAATAAGAGTGATCTTTCTACTTTTCTAAAATGCCTAGATTTTTATAGCAAATTTTCATTAACTTTATTATCTTAAATATACTATTTTTTAAACGCATCTCTCCATTTTAGGAAAATACATACTTACAGTTGGTAAAAGTGATGAGAATAATGTTCTTTCCTAGAGATAACCACATACTAATTTCAAGAACCTATATTTATGTTTTATATTAAGTTGGAAAAGGTATCTTGAAGATGTGATGAGTGAAAGATCTTAAAATGAGAAAATTATCCTATATTTTCAAGGTGACCCAATGTAATCACAACATGTTTATGGGGAAAAGAATAGAGCAAGAGAACTATAGTCAAAGAATGGAATAGTGATGGGCTGTGAGCCAGAGAATGTATGTATTCTCTAGAAGCTGAGAAAGGCAAAAATAATTCTTCCTTAAGACCTCCAGAAGGCACACAGTCCTGCTGAACCTTGATGTGTAACCCAGTAAAATTGATTTGTGACCCGTGACTTCCAGAATATAAGATGGTGCCTTCAGTAAGCAAAATGGCTGACTTAGCGACACACATGGATAGAAGTGGGGAACAGACATCCCCACTTTCCTCTTCAACCTAATTCCATTTGCAGAGAAATCAAATACAAGGGAGTATGTTCGTTTAGTCCATGTCAGCCACATTCAAGCCGTGGAGAAAGCTCAAGATGAATCCAAAGGTGCAGATAGGCAACATCCAACAGATGGCTCCAGATTTTAGCCAGATGAACATTTCTACATTCCCATGAATATAAGAAAATAAAATCCAGGAGTACCCTCTAAGGTCAGTTACAAATGCTTCAGCCTGGAAAGCACAGTCCTTGCAGTGTTAACCCAATTCTCCTTCCCAGAGTGAACCTTATTTTTCCTACACCTTACACCTTGCCTTGTTTCTCAGTGAGGTCATCATACCTTTTTTATTTTTTATTAATTTATTTATATATACATATATTTCACATCATTGTAATTCCCAGGGGTTCCCCACCACCAGCCCCCCGGATGCTCCAGCTGGTCTCCACCCCAGTTGTATATTTTTGTTTGGTTGTCCATATATTAGTGAAACAATTTGGCTTCTGTCTTTTTCTTTCTGACTTGTTTCTGCCAATATGATTTCTTTTAGGAACATCCATGTTACCATAAAATGGTCAATTTTGTTGTTTTTGATTGATGCATAATATTCCATTGTGTATATATACCACATCTTTTTCATCCAGTCATCTGTTTTGAGGTATTTGCAATTGTCCTTGCAATTATAAATAGTTCTGCAGTAAACATCCGAGCACAGGTTTTCCTTTGTACCCACATTGCTGTCTCCTTTGGGTAGATTCCCAGAAGAGCTATTTCTGGGTCAAATGGTAGTTCCATATTCATTAGTTTGAGGGTTCTCCACACAGCTTTCCATAGTGGTGTACCTTTTTTAATTGAGTGTGTCTCACCTCGCCCTGTGATCTGTGCTTTGGCCACATGCCCTTCACCAGAGTGCCTCAGCACACCCCTCCCCATATTTATTTAATCTATGTGACTCCAATGCTCACTCTTCATGAACCTCCTTCTGACCTCTAGCTGTTGTGAAATCCCTCTTCCTTTGGCTGCTTAAGTGCAGTTTGTATTTCTCTTAAGAAATGAGCTTTGACTTACAGTTATTAGACATACTTGCCTCAACTCCCCTTCTCTTACATGAAGAGTCCTTCAAGATAAATGCTGCTTTTTTTTCTCACATTTTAATTTGGTGTCTCTGGAGTTATCTATGATTGTGCTATTTGGTTTAAAACAAGATTACCTTTGATTGCCAAGGAAAAGATTTTTAACGTGCACAACTAGTTTTGATTTAAGGTAAGAAAAATGTGGAAAGATTCTAGATGAAAAAGGATGCTATCAACCAAATCTACCATTAGAAACTGATGTTTGGATATTATATATATATAATATTTTCTCAGAAATATGACTGAAATGAGTTGGAAAGAAAAAAATGTGATTTGGTGAATTTGGTGCTTAAAATCTTATAACTTTTCCACTTTTAAATTTTCCTATGAATCTGATAGCAAAGTTTAGTAGACCACACTCATTGCAATTCATGGCATGTCTAGATGACCATGTTCTGAAATCTTTTATGAGTGAGGCATTTGTGCTCCTCCTTCGAGGAATTTATGATATATTAGTGGAGAAACTATAGATATACAGAAGTTAAATGAAGTAACTGATTTAAATAACTACTCAAGGCAATTTTGTAATAGATGCTAAGGAAGCCATGAAATAATTAATTAGCAAATCAGTCAATATTGACATTAATTTTTAGTGATGGTAAGAAGTTGGGTTGGTCAAAGCAAGCTTTATGGAAGCTCTATTTTTACTAGAATAGGAGCTGCCTGGAGGGAGCTATAATGAAATCTTATTTGTAGCAAAGTCTTTAAATGTTAAGTGTTCTGCATCAGAAGAAAAGGTAAAGATAGATTCACTTTGCCATATAAATATGTTGCTGTGATGACAATTTTTATGGAATCTCTAATATTAAACTTTCATACAGAAACCTTTTTCCTCCTTGGTACTCATTAGCTACATTTAAATTCTATGAGCTTTTTCGCATTGAAACCTGGTATATAAATGGTGCTAATTACTTTATGTGTATTTGTAAAATAAAGTCAGTCTCTATGAGCTGGTGAAGTCAGTGAAATGCTCCTGAAACACTACTTTGTGATCTGATACAACTCTTGACTTACCATATTGATCACATTATTTTCTCTTTATTTGGAACCAATTCTAATCAATGAGTTAAAGTAGCATGTTAACATGGAATGGACAATAAAACTCTGGGAGAAAGTGAATGTGTGCTCTTGGGAAATATAGAAACCAAGGTTAAAGGAAAATACTACACATTGTCATACATGGCTTCTAAGTCTTCAAAAGACAGATTCAGTATCATAATTAAAATAGATATGATCTCATTGCCTTGTGGAAGATAACTCTTGAGGATTGGGAGGCCATTAAAAATGAAATTATGGTAATACAATTACAAATAATGATACAGAAAAAGAACTGATAGCAACTAAAGATATGAATGTGACTGTAGAGGGAATTTTTTGAGAAATAATGTTTTTCAATGGCATGCAAAAGCTGTGATGAAAAGACTGAGAAAGAGGACAAATGGAGAAAGTAACCTGTAAAAATGGTTTCAAAGAGAATAAGGTCCAGAATGAGTTGAACTTCCAGATGGAGAAGGTCTTTTTAAAGTTATGGTCAGAGGATTCAGAACATTAAGACAATGCAAACCTCAGTTTGTGGAAAGATAGTGACCGTGGATGTTCAGATACAGGTTTGAATTTGAGGTGTGTCTGTGATCACCTGGTACAAGGAATTTAATCCTTCTAAGCTTCAGTTTCCTCATTTGTAAAATGGAGATTGTAGTAGTGGCTATCTCACAGGATTGAAGTGGAGGTATTTTTTTATTTTTTTTATTATTTACATATTCATGCATGTAAGTATATATATATGTGCATATATATACATACATATGTGTATATATATATATATATATATATATATATATATATATATATATAATCATTGCATTCCCCAGGGTTCTCCCTCTACCCCATCACCCGGGAGCCTTTCTCTCGATCTTCCTGTGCTCCTCTTCCCCAATTTCTCCCTCCCCCACCCCTTTCCTAGCAGCCTGCCCCAGCAGCTGTCAGCCCATTGGCCTTTTTTTGTTATCCCAACTATAGGTGAGATCAAATGGTTTCTTTTTCTTTTTGACTTATTGCTGCTAATATGATTCCCTCTATGTCCATACATGTTATCGCAAATGCTTCATATTTGTTGGTTTTGATTGCCGAATAATATTCCATTGTGTAAATATGCCACATCTTTTTGAACCATTTGTCAGTTTGGGGGCATTTGGGTTGTTTCTATATCTTGGCAGTTGTAAATAGTGCTGCAATAAACATCTGAGTACAAGTGTCCTTTGAATTAGTGTTTTTATATCCTTTGGGTAGACTCCCAGTAGTGGAATTGCTGGGTCAGATGGTGGTTCCATTTTTAGTAGTTTGAGGGTCCTCCACACAGCCTTTCATAGTGGCTAGCCCAGTTTGCATTCCCACAAGCAGTGTAAAAGTGTTCCTTTTTCTCCACATCCATGCCAACACTTGCTGTTGCCCCCCCCCCTTTTCATATGGGCCATTCTTACTGGTGTAAGATGGTATGTTAGTATGGTTTTGATTTGCATTTCCCTGATTATTAATGATGTTGAGCATTTTTTCATATGCCTATTAACCATTTGTAGTTCCTCTTGGAAAAGTGTCTTTTTAGTTCTCCCCATTTTTTGATTGAGTTTTTGCTTTGCTTTTGTTAAGTTGTGTGAGTTATTTGTAAATATTTTTATCAGGCCCTTATCACTTGTATGGAGGTAATTATATGAATTCATGCACTTACTTGTCTGTTTTTTTTAATTTATTTAAATATAAATTTCACATCTTTGTAATCCCAGGGATTCACCCTGGGTCCTCCCCACCATCCTCCCCTTCCCCCCCATCCCAAGTTGTGTGCTTCAGTTTGGTGGTCTGATTGTAATGTAAGTTATTAGGTCAGCAATGGGCAGAGAAGAAAATCCCTCACTATTCTTAGTAGCTAGCTTAGCCCATTCAAGCTCTCTGAAAAACTATGGTAGAAAGAATAGCTTATAAAGAACATAAATGTATTCCTCATCATTTTGGAGACTGGGAAGAACAAAATCAAAACAACAACAACATTGTCAGTGTCTTTTATAAAAACATTGGCCTCAATTGTGAGGGCTCTGCCTTTATGACCTAATCATCTCTGGAATAATGATTCTATCTTCTAAGACCATCACCGTGAGTATTTGGAGGGATTCGATCACCCAGACATTTACAGCTGTCATCACAGATGTTGTAACTATTAGGAGTAAAACAGAGCTTAACTCTCAACTTGAGTTTCTTTGTCAGAGATTAACCCATATTAAACATATGCAGAGAGTTTGTGTTGTTGCAACTCTTTGGATGGCAGAATAAGAATTAAAACAAACTTACAAACATCCTCAGTCCAAATGGTTGAAATTCAGTAATGTCTGAGACAAAGCTTTCCTATTCAGGTACATTTCATAAAAAGCTACACAGATTCAGGCTGAGCACAATATGTTGTAAAATTATAACACACGAAACGAGGAGAGGAAATTAATAGATAATGTGCTCATTGTGAGTAAATAGCACAGGGAAGATGCTCAGGGATGAATTCCATCTAATTGCATAGAATCCAAGGTACTATGTCAAGAGTAAGTAAGGTCTTAGAACTACAATACCCTTCAATGGTTAGATAATGCCTGGTACTTTACAGTCAGATCCCCTGCTGCTGATGGTCACATGAACTAATAGAAAGATTTTGACTAAGTACAGAAGGGGAACAAGATGGTGGTGAAAAGAATCAAATGTTCTACACTGAATTCTCACTCTCTCTGAAACTAACCTTAAGGTAACCTAACCTTAAACTAACCTTAAGGTATAGTTTCTGTTGTCCCTGTCTTGTGCATGCTTCAACACAGAGAATATGTCCTGGTGTTTGGAAGTGGTTTGGATGAGAACAGTTCAAAATATGAATTTGAACTATGTGGAAAGAGTCTGACCTCCTTGCTCTCTTTTCATTGACCTCTGCAGCACAGAAGAAGTTCTGAAGGCCTCTTGAGATTGTAGAACAAGCTGAAGCACCAGAGACAAACCTTAACTTGACCTGAGAATTCCCTTTGCCATCTAGAAATTTTTTGATTCTAAGTGATCAGTGGGATATTTGTGTTGGAGGCTCATTCCAGAATGAGGATTTCACTAGAATATAAACCTTCTTAATTGAAACTCCCTTAAAAGTTGTACTATTGATTTAAAAGAAAACTCTGTTCTGCTTCACCAAAACTCTTCCTCAAAGTTTTGGATACAGGACTCTGTCTTTTAGGGGATTTCGCTTTGAATATCTAGACTCAATAAATTGGGGCAAAATGATTGTGACAAGAAAGGACTTTGATGAAACACAAGAAAACGAGGCCAAAGTATTTGTTTTATGCTCAGAGCACAGCTTATTGCAGACAGTGAAAGTAGTCTCTATGTATAGTATTGAGACGTGATAGAAGGTAGGAAAATACAAAAGACAAAGGTGCTGTAGTCTAAGTTGAGAAATACATTCAGAGCCAAGGCTTTCTATTGTTGGTACCAGGTCTTCTGTGCCTCTGAGCTTACAACTGGGCTGAGAATTACTGCTTACTGTCTTGGCTGCTCCTTGCAATGCGTACCACTTGACAAAGCTCAGAAAATCAATGCAATCATTAAACAAGTCTCCCTGGAAAACACCTGGATGGTGGCTTTTCACTTTTATAATCAGTCTAATTCTTTCTCATTCTTTACCCCTTTGATGACTACTAGAGACTTGTCTATCCTGCTTCTTGATCTTTAACCTCTTGCCCTTTTTCTCTTTCCTTCCTCTTTTCCAACCTTTGGAATTGATCTCCTGTCCTTCCCTCCCCTGTTCAAAACTAATCCCCATTTACCATTCCTCTTTCCTCCCCTCCTCACATCTCCCTCCTGGTTCTGAGTACCAATGTCAGACATAGACCTATCTCTCTACATCAATGTAGAAAAAAGTTTCTCCCTTTTATACAATTTTAGAAAGAAAGAAGGATCAACAGGTTGGTGCAGTACTTAAAGAAAAGAAAAATCAAATTATCTGAATACAAATTTTCCAGAAGAATATGAGAGAAATTTCCTGGGTGTTTAAATGAATATTTTGGCAGTTGAATTTCAATGAGGAAGGTTTTCTTCTATCAGCCTCATGAGTGAAGGATCTGTTAGGTCGCACCATCTTGGTTTTCCGAATACAGAAAATGAACAGGCGTTTTACGGGAATGTCCTTTGAAAAAGTGACAACCTACACTGCTTGCAGTTCAGTTCCCTAGACATCCATCTAAATATGGAGGAGAAGAGAAAGAGATAAAAGAAAATATGGACTAGTTTTTCAGACTTCTGAGCTGGCCTCCTTTCTCAGGCATCCCGGCATGAGCATCTTCATCACCATCAAGAGGAATAAACTGGGGATGCAACTGGGAGATAGCAGGAACAGTCACCCAAGAGAAATTTAAAAATTTGAAATTAAAAAGCTGCTATTAAGTTGTGTGTTCTCTCCAGGAAGTGTATGGTATCCGCCCTTTTACTCTATTTAAATCTGATCATTTGGCAGATTTCTTCCTCTATCATCTCTAGAGACCTTGAGTCTTGTTTAACTTGGTGTCTTCTTGTCAACACCAAGAAATCAGATAACTTTGATCAGAAAATTAAACATTAAGTCCAAATAAATACTATTTCCCTTATTGCTTCAAGGGGGGAAATGAGGTAGCTTCTCTTTGAAGAACTTAAGAAAATGCTAATTTTTATACTGTCTTTTTGAAACAGAAAAACTAAATTAAAACCGAAAAACTTGAATTAAAAATATACTTTGGGGAGTCTGTACATCATAAACAATTGAACATTGGAGCAACTCTTAGACTTTTAATTTTCTTGTGAAAATTTAATGTCATATAGATACAACTTTATTAATCTTGCATGAAGGAGCAAAAATAACTAAAAGAATCAATTCATCTCTTTCCAGGGCCTCATATTTTTGACATTTTGGAATGTAAGTGTTCTCCTAATCTTTTGTTCAGGCCAAGATGTCTGTAATGTTAAGATTAGCTGGATCATCTTTCCACCTTTTGCATTTCCCCACCCCCAAACTGCAGTTATAGCAGTAGGATAAGTCTAGAGATCTAAGTATAGCATAATGATGACTATAACATTGTACTTAATGCCAGATAATTGGCTAAGAGTGGATTTTAAGTCCTCCAACCTCCACCCCAAACCAAAAGCAAAAATTAATAACTCTGCAAGAAGGTTGATTGTTCATTAGATTGACTGTGGTCATCATCTTACTTTGTATATATTCATCAAATATTCATGTCATACACATTAAATATAATCTATTTTTTATTAAAAAATTAGCATTTTAAGCAGATGAGTCAGTTTAGCTTAACATCTTTTTCTTCAGCACAAAATCCTTTGTCCATGTGAGGCAAGAGTCTAACTTTATTCACATCAACCTTGCCCACTTGATGTTCTGAACACATTCTTTTCTCATTTTTACTAGAACCTTCACTAGACATGATGCTATATATGAGACAATTGAGTTCTTGCTCTTAGCCCTGAAACTCATATACTTGGACCTCACACATCATAAGATTTACATGTGACACCGTATGATTTGCATATCACATCATATGACTTATATAGGCTATAATAGGATGAAGATATGTGATCTCATGTTTAGCAGTAAGTGAAAACATCCACACCCACACTGTTTGGTGTCTGATACGCTATAGAAACCTGTCAAGCTAGCACCACTTCATTCTCTTGAAAGTGTTTTCTCCCATCTTTACATCTTAGATCCACTTCAGATCACCTCCCAAGAATAGAGGTTTCTTTTAATTTCAATTTTCCTGTGAAACATTCAGAAAATGTTTCTTTTGTTTAGTTGACAGAAAATTATTCTTTCATTTTTTTAGCTAATCGCTATTTTTACTAAGTTTTCAATGTAAGCAAAATGCCTGACTTGTACTGTGATGAAGGCAGGAGAATGTGTGAGGGGGAACATGCTGCTACATAAAATGCTCATTTGCTGGTTAGCTACAGTATAGACACCAACTCAGTGTTTGATGACTCCCAAATGCCTTATACTGAGCTTGACAAACTGATAGAATAGGATTTTGCCCAAACAATCTGTTGTGTAACCTTTTCTGAGTCATAGTCTCCAAGCCCTAATTTAGAATCTAAGCTGAAGATTCTTGTGCAAATCATTTGGTGTGAAAGTGTCCTCCTGATGTCCTTAAACCACAAAGGACCAGGGACACAAAAAGTTCAACGAAGATATGGGTTCAACTTGATATCGGGTCGGGGCACGAGGCAAAAGCCCCCAAATTGCAAACCCCAAGGGCCGTTTCACCTGCGCCTAGCAGTTGCCACTCCAAAATACCAATTAACAGCAGGGTTTTATTAACAAGGGAGCTGAACAGGGAGAACAAAATGTCGTGAAAGCCGCACGTGGCAGTTATCTTACCCCAGTCACCATTCTCAGACCCAAAGGTCCCCAAGGCACAGTGCACAGTCCAATGACGAATCCTTTGCCCCTCTGAACCTCAGAGGAAGGCACTTTGGCAAAGTCCAGTCCTTTCGCCGGCGTCT